>CBVK0100964539.1:0-10256 GCA_900067695.1 Picea abies | reverse complement strand
GCTCTTCCGATCTCACTGCCCATCTTGCTCCGTGTGGCACCCCATCCGGGGGTTGGAAATCCTTGCTAGCGAGAGTTTGACATTGCTTGGATATGTCTGAGGCTTCAAAGCTGCTTGCTTCCCAGAATATCTGTTTGAGTTCCCTGGAAACTCCTTCATTTGCCAGGCAATCAGCCACTCTGTTTGCTCCTCTCTTTACATGAGAAGGGATGATGCTGAGGTTGTCCCTGAGGATGATTTTGAAGTCCTCAAGCATCCCTGAGAGACGTCAGCTGGGAGAGATTTTCTGTGGGCTTTCCCCATAGAGGATTTTAGTGATTAGCTGGATAATGATTTGTGAGTCACCCTCCAAGATGATTCTATGATTGTGCAGGGCTACTGCAGTTCGAAGACCCTGCAATAGGCCGATTAGTTCCGCTGCATTGTTTGTGGTCTCCCCCAGATACCTTGCTGTCAGGATTAGAATTTCCCCTTTGGGGTTCTTGATTACAACTCCATAGCCGGTGGGTCTTGGATTTCCTTTTGAAGCTCCATCAAAGTTAATCTTTATGAATCCTGTTGGAGGAGGGGTCCAGGTGGTTGGGCTGATGTTTTGATTCTTGGGTGCTCTGATTGCCAACGAGTCATTTAATCTGAGTTGCCACCTTTGTAGAGTACATAATTCCTTCTGGTTGCATTCCTTGTCCCTTGGTTGCTAATTCTTACTTCTGATTGTTTCTTTGATGAGCATGACAACTTTGTCCCAGGTTGAATCTGGAGTAGATTCCGTGGAGTGGAAGATGCATTTGTTTTGCTCCTTCCATATTTGCCAGAGAATAAACCCTGGGAGGAGTTGTCGGATGTAGTTCAATATGGGGTTGTTGTAATTGATTGAGTCCCAATTTTCAATAGTATCTTTGATGCTGCCTCTGTTTTGGTTGGATCTGTGCATTATTTGAGCTCCCTGGTCCCAGATAGATTGACTGTAATGATAACCATTGAAAAGATGCTCCTTGGTCTCCTCTTGACATTGACATAAGACACAAATTGAGGGCCCAATGAAGCCCCTTCTCCTGAGATTGTCCCAAGTTAGAATTCTGTTATGGATGATTAACCAAAGGAAAGTGGAAACCTTTGGCCAAAGTGCCTTGTTCCAGATTTTATTCCAAATATTGTTCGTTTCCTGATTGTGGTAATTTCCTTGTAAGTAATAGGCTTCTTTTACTGAGAAATTTCCAGTTGTGGAGTGTCCCCATCTGAGGATGTCTGGACCTTCTCTAATGGGGATTTTTCTGTGTCTTGCATGGTGGTGCCATGGTGACAGTTTTAAGTCGTTTGGGACTCTTAAGTCTTGGCTGGAGGTCTTCCACTATCGCCACGACTGTCTTGTTTTGAGGGGTTTCCATAGATCGTTTACCTTGAGTGGAGGATCTTGATTAAGAGCTTGTTGGAGGGGTGTTAGCTCTGCTAGTTCCTTTAGAGGTTGAAGTTGTTGCCATGAGTCTTGCCAAAACATTGCACTACCTCCATTACGAATCTCCCAAAAGGCATGTTTCTATATTAGGTCTTTGTTTTGCCAAGCTGTGTTCCAAATGTTTGAACCCTGTATTCAGACATTGTGTCTGATCAGTTGATCAGTTTGCATGGAGGGAGCGTAATTGTTCTTCCAGATTTGTGCCCATAGGGCATCTGGTGTTTTCATCCATCTCCACCATATCTTGGCCCCCATTATCTGGTTGAGCTTTCCGGGGTCTTGGAGCCCAAGGCCACCCATACTTTTTGGTGCGCAAACCTTATCCCAGCCCACCAGAGCCCATTTCTTGTTGGGCTGCAGGCCTTGCCAAATAAAATTTCTCTGGAGGTTTCTTACAGCTCTGATGATTTGTTTGGGAGCTGCTAAGGTGGTGAAGAGATAGGTGGGTAGGGTCTGTAGGATCGATTTTAGCAGGACTAGTCTGGCTGCGATATTTAATGGTCTGAAAGTCCAGTTAGCCAGTCTGTTTGAGATAGAGAGGAGGAGGCTGTCCCAGGAGATGGATTTGGCTGACGCTTATGTGAGAGGAATGCCTAGGTAGTTGGACGGAAGGGAGCTCTTGGGGATGCCCAGGAGTTTGGAGATATGTGACTGAACCACAGCTGGAGTGTTGAAAAAGAAGAGCTTGGATTTGTCTAGGTTCAACGTCATGCCGAAGGCATGCCAGAGGCTTCTGTGAAGTCAGAGAGGATGGAGTTGAGCTTGTTGGCTTCGCGAGCAGTGGGGCAATTCATGAGAAGGGTATCATCAACAAATTGGCTGTGTGAGGGGGCTGGCTAAATGTTGTGCAAGGGTAAGCCTTTGAGGGAGCCTTCTAGAACCGTTGATTTGATGTAGCGGCCCAAGCCTTCCGCCATGAGTACAAAAAGGAAGGGTGATAATGGATCCCCTTGCCGAATACCTCTGGAGGGCAAGAGAGGTTGGGAAGGGACTCCATTGACTAGGATAGAGAAAAAGGCCGAAGAGGTGAGGTTCAAAATCCAATTTACCCAATTTTGGTCAAAACCAAAGGAATTTAAGATAGCTCTAAGGTATTGCCAACTGACTTTATCAAAATCTTTTGAGAGATCAAGTTTGATTAACATACTTGGAGTTTTTGTTGATTTGAGAGAGTCGATCACCTCATGTGCTAAGATGACGCTATCCATAATTTGTCTTCCTTCGATGTAACTAGCTTGTTCCTTGGAAATGACATAGGGCAGTATTGGCTTGAGGCGATTTGCAATCACCTTGGTAATGATCTTGTAAATTACATTACATAAGGCTATGGGCCTGAACTGTTTGGGATTTGTGACTCTTTCCTCCTTTGGAATGAGAGTGAGGAAGGTTGCGTTGAGAGCCTGGAGAACTTGACCCGACGTTCTTGATTCCTCTACAACCTCCCAGACATCCTTCCTTACTATGTCCCAATAGTGATGGAAGAAGTCAATAGTGAAGCCATCTGGGCCTGGAGATTTTCCTGGGGGCATAGCTTTTGCTTCTTGGTCCACTTCCTCCTGAGTGATTTGCCTCATGAGAGCTGCGTTCTGTTCAGGGGTTAATAGTGAGGGTATATGACTGGTAACTCGAGTGATGGCTTCATTTTTGTTCACCTTAGTTTCCGTAAGGAGGTTCTGGTAGTATATATTGAGCTCCTCTTCGATTTGGGTGTGCTCTCTGATCAGGTTGCCCTATTCATTTTCCAGATGGGCTATTCTGTTGATGTGTTGTCAGTGTATCATGGTCCTGTGGAAGAATTTTGTATTATTTTCCCCCTCTTTAAGCCATTGCACCCTAGATTTCTGCCTCCATAGTATCTCTTCTTGTTTTCTTCTTTTCTCCAATTGCACTTGTAGTTCCTCCTCTTCCTTCATGAGCTCAGCAGTTCGAGCCCCTGAGATAAAGATTCTTTGTATCTCAGCTAGTTTATTCTCTATGTCCTTAATGCTTTGGAATATATTGCCAAAAGTGTTTCTGTTCTAGTGTTTGAGCAGTTGCTTGAGATTTTTGAGCCTTTGTTGAAATCTGTACATTTTGGTGCCATGGTCTACTTCAGCTTGAGTCCACCAAGTTTTTTCTAGCTGTTGGAAATCTGGGTGTGTGAGCCAAAATTTCTCAAATCGGAATGGTTTAAATTTAGGTGTTTCCTCTATTGCCATCTGAAGGGCGATTGGCCAGTGGTCAGAGCCCGCTTTGGGGAGAATTAGGCTTTCCATGCAGAGGTCTCTTTCAATCAATTCCTCCATCATGAGAAAGAGATCCAGTCGACAGGCTACATGCTGGTTTCCTGACCTACGATTGGACCATGTGAAGGTGCCATTGCTGTTCTCTATGTCTACTAACTTTAGCTACTCAGGAAGAGTTTTGAACTTACCACTATCTTGCTTAAGTCTCTTGCTCTTGCCTGTTTTCTCCTCCAGTGACATGATTATGTTGAAGTCTCCTCCTAAGATCTAGTTGGGTGTGGTTGCCAGTGATTTTACTCGGGCCAGCCTTTCCATGAATTTGATTTTTCCCTGTTGTCCTTGGGGTCCATAGACATTGGTGATGGTTCCCTCTTGATTCAAGCCTATTATTTCAAAGTGAGCTGACAAGGTGCCTATAGTGGAAAAGGGTCCACTAAGAGTAGTGTGGCTTGGGTTCCACAGTATGACTAACCCCCCTGAGGCTCCCGAGGAGTCCGTTTGGATGTAGTTGCAACCTTTCCATATGCGTTGAAAGATGGTTTCGGCTTCCATTCCTGCACATTTCGTTTCTTGTAACATTAGAATATCTGGGCTTTCAACTTTGATGCAGTCCCTGAGAATCCTTTGTTTGGATCTATTGTTGATTCCTCTAATGTTCCAAGTGATAATCTTCATCATTATGAGGATGGGTGTGGGTGGAGGTATCCCTTTGAGAGCTTATGTATCTGACTTGAGTTGATCATGAGATTTTCTGCTTCTTTGATTAGTTGATGTACTGGTTTTCATCCCCTCCTTTTGTTCTCGCATGGTATCTTTTTGGAGCCTGAGCTTGATTCAATGGCTATGCCTAAGCGTGCTATGGATCCCGTTGTTGAATCAAGAAAGACCTCGTGTACCTTTCTGAGTTTCTCTTCAGGAAGGGCTTGCAGATCCTTCTGATTGAGAGCTTCCTCCAGTTTCTCCAGGTCAATCCCTGCTAGGTCTTGTGCGTCCACTTGCATTAAAGTATCTATGTCTCCATCCCCTTTTTCATTTGCATGGATCTCTTTGTTTGGACCAGAAGAGGAGGGTATAGGGTTCTGGTCTTTGTTCTCCTGTAATCCTTCATGTGGATCCTGAATTTCATCATCCTCTGGTATCTGGCTTAGTATATCATAAGCATTCCTGGTCAAGATCTTAGGTTTGGGGTCAGTTGTTTGCCTTCGGGGGGGATTTTTCGTCCTTGTCTGGACCGTGGTCAAGCCATTTTTTTGCAGGTTTTGACTGGCTTTGGAAGCTTGCTGATTGAGTGGGCAGTCTCGAAACAGGTGGCCATGTTCATGGCATTTTTTGCACCTGAAAGGGATGTGTTCGTAGTCAAGGGTTTGTGACCAGTCTTCATCCTGATACTCCAGCATTACTGCTCCTGGTAAAGCTTTAGCTATGTTCATGTAAACACATATTCGGGCGTATGAGGTGTATTTCCGTTGCCTTGTGGCTTCTGAGGCTTTTACATATTGGCTGATTGTGTTGCCTATTCCCATGAGAATCTCCTCCAACCAGAACTCCTGTGGAAGGGAGTAGAGGCGGATCCAGACAGGTGCCATTGTGAAGTCCTCCTTGTCCGGGCTAAAGCGCTCTATCCTGAATCTTAGGAATAGCCCTGCCGAGTTGTAGAAGTATGGGTCGTTCTCAAAGATGCGATATTTGTCTTCTGGGTTATATAATATGATTGTGAAGAAGCCTTTGGAGCTAAGCTGAACTTCATAGTCACCTTTAGGGTTCCACCAGTGTTTGATCCATTTGTTCAAATCCCTTTCAGATGACCAGAGTCCCATAAATTTTTCGATGAGGGCATGTTCTTGCATAAACTAGGTATGTTCCCTTACCCTTGTTGAGCTTATAATGTATCTTGGGGAATTTTCCATTTGCGGGATGCATTTTCCAGGCTCCCATCCATGAGGTTCTTTTGGATGGGACGTGCTGGCTTCCATCTCCATTTCCTTGCTGAATCCTTGTTCTTTGGCAAGGAGTTGTTCCCGAATTTGTTGTGGTGGCTCAAATGCGGGCCGTTTTGCTCTCGTTCCTGATCTATCGTTGGCTGTAATGTTGCTATATGAGGGGGGTTTCCCCCCCTCTTCGACGCTCATAGTTGTGGGTTAGAGCTGGTGTCGGCCCGCACTGGATCTATGCTGGTATGTTGCTGCAGCGGATCCTGAATCAGTCATGCAGTGGCTTGCATGGGCGTAGGGCTAGGGTTTCTCTCCTCCAAAAAACCAACATAAAACAAGACACATATTACCCAATATACAAACCTCCATTAAAACTTAGGGTGTTATAAATGAGTTACAAAAAAGTAAGAGATAATCACCAAGCCTCCCACAACAAGAGTCGGCTAGGGTTAATACAAACACATTGATACTCCCATGATGCCAAGAATTATGAATAAGGAAATATATTGAGAGGGGGGTTTATCACATATTCCCTTGTTTAGAGTTATAATGGAACCCCACCTTAATTTTTCATTAATATTCATAATGGTATGTGTTTATAGGCCCTACAAATCCCATCATGTATTTAAAGTGATAATTCTTTTTTTGAGAGAGTGACCCCTATATTTTCCAAGATGTTCACTGTAAAGCTGAGTGATCATTTCACTTGGTAGAATAATATCTTCTAAAATAGTTGTTCTATATGATAATTGAAAGACTTAGAGAGAAGATGTCTCTAGCCTATTTGAATTCCCTAATGATGAACATGAAATAACTAATGATAGTAACATCAACATTGGTTTGGTTTTTCAATAGTTAAAAGCCTTGATAACATATGATGGCCTCACTTCATTTTTTTGGCATTCCTTATCTCCAATAAAAAAATAACACCTCATATCTTTCAGAATCAAGAATGATAACCGCACACTTACCACTTCTTTTTAAATTATTATTAAAATGAAGTAAAAAATGTTTTGACTATAATACAAATTATAGAGTAATAAATGACATTAATTAAATATTTAATAGTATTTATTTAAACACAAATGCATGCATGCACATTGGCTCAAACATATATATATACGTAATTATTAAGGCCTCAACAAGCCCCCAAGTCAACTGAATTGGGGCCCATTTTAAAATTTTGAGCTAGCCTCCTCAAGTGAAGTTTAATATCCCTTCTTTTAATTTAATAGAATAATGGTATGTTGCTAATAGAAATTGCTTTAAATGAATACTCGTTGGCCCTTATGTTGTCTTGCATAATAATTGCATAGTTTGTGCTCATTGCATTATTAAATTGTTTTTTCTTACAGATGTCTTACCTATGTTCATTCATCACATATATTGTGGTTGTGAATTCTCTTGTACCCTTTGGATATGATTGGATATTACCTACTTGAATATGCATATTTACATATTTATTTAGAATTTATTAAGATGACTTTCATCATTTTCTAACTTGCAATTAAGTTAGGGGAAGAATCGACACTTTTTCAAAGTGCTTGGATTGAAGTGCATAGGAGACTAATAAGCTATTTTCATAGATTTAAATATTTGATTTGCTTATGAATCTTGCTAATTTTACTTAGAACCTTGAAATCCTATATATCCAAAATCTTAGATGGGATGATAGAACTTAATTTGAGCAAAAACAATATGTGAACGAGGTTTAGACTTTTATTAAAAAATGTTTTTTTCCATAATTTTTTGGTATAGGTCAAGTTACCATTTTGACTCGTAAAAAAAGTTATTTATAAGTTTTCATGGATTTCAAATCCAATGTAATTGTTGATTTCTAAATATGAGGTCCAAAAGTGTGGAAATGTGCATTCACATTTTCCCATTGCATTAAGTTAGATTTTTCCAATTAAGAGAGTTATAAAATTGACAATGAATAGGGTCGTGTAACCATTTTTTGAGAAGCTCTACCTATCTACTATGAAATGATTTTTTTTTCATCAATCCATTGTAGTTCATATTAATTGATTTTTTTTTTCATCAATCCATTGCAGTTCATATTAATTGCGATCAACCATGTCATATGTTTCGCAAAGGTTGGTATCTTTTACTAAATATTTTGGATTTCTTAAAAGTTCTATGGAATCAAATTCTATTTAGCGTAGCAACTTAGAATTAAAATGAATGCTTGGAGAAGATTAGACAGTATTACTTAGAGATATTGGAGTATAATTGCTAAAATATGGATCATTGGGGGACCTTCTGAAAATAATTTGATGACACTTTTAATCATTTCCCGATGGTTATATTTATAATTAATTCAATGGTTGACATTTTAAAATGCTCCAATGAGTTTTTGGTTATGCTTCAATGATGACTATTTAAAATTCTTCGATTACTATTACTTCAAGTAACTTCAATGACACTTTTAACCTATCTTCGATCGACAATTTTTTTTATCAAATGGCACTTTTAATCTTTCTCCAAATTTTATATTTACATGCACACTATGCTGGATTAATTTTGAGCACATCATGGTGACTATATTCAACAAGTGCCATTGCAGTGGCAATGGCTCTGTTGAGAAGCTTTTGTGTCCAACATATACCATGCTTGCTTGGCATGGACAATTAGGTGACTGCGCTAATTTAGATAGATGGTAATTGGATATGATGAATGACAATGACACCTTAGGTTCATTGAAATAATTGGAGTAGTTTCAATGTTAATAGCACAATTTTATTTTATGTTTTCTTTGTGCAATTTTTTTTTAGCTAGGTAAGGTCATGGGCGAGGTTATTCACCTCTTTCACTCAACCCAAACATTATATATTTTGGAGGATCATTTCGTATGTCATCCACGAGCACATAAGCTTTCTCTTTCATGGAAGAGTTGGCAATGGAAACCCATTCTCCCGAGTCAAAATGACATCATCATATACTAGATTAGTATAAGTTGATGATGGATGATTGATACTATGAGTATTCTCTTTTCATTCCCAAGACAAAAATTGAATTAAAATAAAATTTATGTTTCACAAAGGAAGATCCTTGAATTGAATTCAAACTCAAATTTACTTACATGCCATTCAAGGTTTAAAAATGAGAAACATCTTTCAAGAAATGCAAATAGCCTTTGTATTAAGTGGATTTCAAAACTTTGCATTTTCTTACAACAATCCACATATGAAAATGTCATTTAAAATACATAAGAGAAATAAACCCAATGACCATAGTAAAAAAATGAAAATATTCTGATTATTCTTCACTATGATAACAAGAATAAGCATGGTCTTATCTCATATGTAATTGTTGTTCAATTGATTGCTTTCAAGATTTTATTCATCTTGTTAACTTTTTTATCGAATATTGATGACAAAACCAACTGAGCTATCTCTTAGGCTATGGATTTTAACCAATTGCAACAAAACATTGTTGTTTGGGCTATGTATGGAAATCTAATATGACTTATATGGTGTTTTCTCCAATTATGTTGGAAAAGACAATAATAGTAAAATAATTTAACATCTTGGGTTATGGAATTTAAACATTGGCAACAAACCTTGTTGAGCCAACTCGGCCTTGGAATTTAATATGATTTATATGATATTTGATTAAATTGTTTTGGAAAATACAACAATGGTAAAATAAGTTTTTAGTTTAAACCCACATGAAGACTATACCGAAAAAAGACAAAGTACCCATACCCAATAATGAACTCCTTATCTAACCTCCTTCAATATATATGTAACACCCGACTACATATTGATTGCAAGGCTTGCAAATAAAGAACTTAATAAGTAACGACACAATCAATATCAAAGACTACCAAAAATCCACATTGATGTTATTGAAAGCAAGGGTGAGTGCAGGAAGTTGGTGGACAATAAAGTGGCAACAGAGTGAGCATGAACGCACATTCGCAGGAATGCGTGCATGTTTTTAGGAACACACACACATTCCTAATGTGTCAGGTTCAGTAAACCTTGAACCTCTACTTAGCGAGCCACATAGGCAGGTTCCCAAGAATGCATGAACGTTCTCAAGAACACATGCGCGTTCCTAAGAAGCACATGTTCAGGAACGTGCATGAATTTCTAAAAAAAATGAAATGAAAATAACACATGCATGCTTCAAGAATGTGCACGTGTTCCTAAAGCATGTGCACGTTATTAGGAACATAAACCTGTGTGTGTTCTTGTTAAAACAAAATCTCTCTCTCTCTCTCTCTCTCTCTCATTCTCCTCTCCTCCCTTTTTCCCCACTTCTCTTTTCCTCCCCCTCTTTCACCCACCTTCCCCCCCTCTATCTCCCCTCATATTCCTCATTCTTCCCCCCTTATCTTTCCCTCCCTCCCTCCATCTTCCTCTCTCTCCCTCTCTCTCACTCGTTATCGTTGCTTCCCTCTATCCCTCTCCCTTTCTCTTTTCCCTCACTTCCCCACTCTTCTTATTTCCCTCTTCCCCTCCCTCTCTTCCTCATTGTCCCCCCTTCTCTCTCCCTATCTATTTCTACCCCACTCAATCTCTACGTCTTCTCTCCACCTTCTTCTTATCTCTATCTCTCTCTTACTCTCTCTCTCCCTATCTCTCTCTAACTCCCTATCTCCTCCCATCCATATATCTCACTTTCTCCCTCCCCCCCCCC
>CBVK0100964538.1:0-10257 GCA_900067695.1 Picea abies | reverse complement strand
TATATATATATATATATATATATATATATATATATATATATAACTCAGTGTTTACACGGATATAATTTCACTTTATAAAGAAGCAATGGGGATGATAATTAATGAATCCAAAGCCATTCTTTACCTTTACAATTTTGTTGATGGTAATGATGCAATAATTGGAAGGTACCCACATTTCTAGTTCTTACATTTCAAACTTTGGGTTCCAAATTGAAATCAAATAATTATGTGAAGAATGATTAGTTAAGGTTACTTGGAAAGGTGGAAAAGAGGATTACACAATGGTGTAATTGTTAGCTATCAAGAGGTGGTCATTCGGTATTGGTTAAATAATGGTGTAACTGTTAGTTATCAAGAAGTGGTTATTTGGTATTGGTTAAATCTGTTTTGGAAGCCATTTCAATGTATTGGCACACATTGACCCACATCCCAAAAGGAATATTGGAAAAGATCAGGAAGTGTTGCTTCAATTTTTTTGTGGCAATGTTGCAGTGATTATAAGAGTACACACTGGATCAATTGGAGAAAGATTATGTTCTAAAGGCCCTAGGAGGTTGGGGCCTAAAGGATATTCACTTGTTTGGTCCTTCATTGGCTACAACATCTCTTTGGAATTTTATCACAAAAGACATTTTGTGGACAAGGATCCTTATTCAAAATATATTTCGCCTGGTACTATATTTGACTAGATAGGGAAAGAAAGGAAATGCATTCAAAATGTCTCCAATCAATGGAGAGCAGTGACTTTGGTTTTTCCAGTGATTGGAAACTTCTTGGCATGGAAAGAGAGAACTTAATTTTTGCATGGACATACTTTCACTTTATAAAAAAACAATGGGGATGATAATTAATGAGTCCAAATCTGCTCTTAACCCTTACAATTTGGTTGATGGTAATGAGGCAATCATTGGAAGGTACCTACATTTCTAGTCTTTAGGTTTCAATGAGGGTATACAATATTTGGGTTTCAAGTTGAAACCAAATATTATGTGAAGAATGACTGGTTATGGTTAACACGAAAGGTGGAAAAGAGGATTACACAATGGTGTAATCGTTAGCTATCAAGAGGTGGTCATTTGGTATTGGTAAAATCTATTTTAGAAGCCATTCCAATGTATTGGCACACATTGGCCCACATCCCAAAAGAAACATTGAAAAATCATGAAGTATTGCTTCAATTTTTGTGGCAAGGTTGCAATGATTATAAGGGTACACATTGGATAAATTGGAGAAATCTTGATGTTATAAAGGCCCTAGGAGGTTGGGTCCCTAAGGATATTCACTTTTTTGGTCCTTCACTAGCTACACCATATCTTTGTAATTTTATCACAAAAGACATTTTGTAGAGAAGGATCCTAATTCAAAAATATATTTCCCTTGGTACTCTATTTTCCTAGATAAGGAAAGAAAGGAAATGCACTCAAAATGTCTGCAATCAATGGAAAGCAACGACTTTGGATTTTTTGGCGATTGGAAACTTCTTGGCATGGAAAGATGGTAATGGTTTACAAGTCAGAGTTGGTGTCGATGCAATCATGGGTTGTGGAAGAAGAGTCTTGCTCTTTGAAGAATTGATTCAACACTTTCTTTGAATTGATAAATAAACTCTAAACCTTATAACAATGTTAGCTCGTGTAACACCATATGGTCTCAAGGATGGTTGAGTGCTGGTGAACTAAATTTGGATGGAGAGTGGCCTTTGGAATGAAATAATTTTACAAATTATCTTCAGAGAGCTCACATTAGAATCAATCCATTTGAAGATGAACTCATTTGGAACATGAATCTGGCAGGAGGTAATTATACTACTAAGTTGGGTTATGAATCTCTATTTGGTACAAGGGAATTGGGTGATTCTTAGTGGTGGCATAAACTATGGAGGCTTCGACAAAAACTATTTTATTTATGTGGCTTGCACTAAAAAACGAAGTCCTAACCTAGGAGATGATGAGAAAGAGGAACATAGTTGGACCTGGAATCCTTCTACTCTACAGGAACAATAAAGAAACCACTCATCATCTCTTTCTTACATTTTCATACTCACAACAAGTGTGGAGTGAAATAGAATGCTATTTGGGTCTTTCAAAGTTATGGATTCAATATTGTATAGAAGAATGTTTTGTAGTTTGGTTTATCAATAGAGAGTTGAAGCAGTTGAGAGTTATTCCTTATTTGGTTCTTTGGGGAATTTGGTTGGTGCACAACTCAGATTTATTTGAAGATAAGTATGTTCCCTCTTTCAGAACCTTGGCACAATGTCTAGTATTAATTTATTTTTATATGACTCCTTCATTTCATAAACCTCCCAGGATAGTGGGTGAATCAAGGATTGACAATTCCTTTCCATGGAGATTTTTCGATGGTGTTTGCAATGATTCATGAAGTGGTTTTGGTTTTATCTTGCATCTATCTAACCATAACTACTTTCATTTTATGGTGAATGTTGGGAGGGGAACAAATAATTTCAGAGAGTTTATGGCACTTTTCCTAATTCTGAAGTTTACACATTGTCTTAGAATTGATTCTCTGGAGGTTTTTAGACACTCTAGTGTTGTTATTAATTGTCTATCTAGATTTTTTTAGCTTCATAATATCATTCTTAGACTATTGTTTGATCAAATTTGGGATGTCTCCAGTCTCTTCACTCAGATTGACTTCTCACATGTCTTTAGAGCGTTGAACCAAACATCGAACAAACTTTTTAAAGATGGCCTTTAGTTACTTGAGAACCATTACTTTTACATGAATTTATTAGTGGACGAATAATGACTCATAGTCAACATTTGATACATGATTTTTAAATTAACTTGAATATGTAACATGTCAGTCTAGAATTGTGAACTTTATGATGTCACAATACCTTCTGGTATGAACAATACTACATTTTTTAAAAAGGTTTCAACTAGGATAAACGAGCTTGGAGATCTCGTTTTGAATTGTTGTCTCAACTTTCTTAATTAAGACGAATAGTTTTGTTCGTGATTCTACACTTGAGGATTGTATTTATTTTCATCTCGAATATAAGTACATTTTTTCTTTATATATATATATATATATATATATATATATATATATATATATATATATATATATATATATATATATATATATATGAAATTAAGATGGATCTAGGCTGGTTATAATGAAACTTCCCTTCACTATAAGAATTTATTATAATGAGGCAAATATGTCTCACACATGTTCACATTTTATTACCATGAGAATTTATTTCAATGCAGATTTTCACTAAGGAAATCGTGAGCATTGTATTGATTTTAACAATATTCATTTTATTTATTAACTTTGTGTTGTGGGGAAAATAACTTTTATCACCCAAATTAGGATTAATAAATTCTTTGTAATATTTCAACTTCTTATTATGAATTATTCATTTTCATTCCAAATCGGACCTTTAAACTTCATTGGAGTGCAAGACTCATTATTATCTAGTATAATTAATTTGATTGTATTCTTTTATTTTCCAATAGTTATCTGAAACCTAAGAATTTGTAACTCGATTTTTTTTAGCCTATCACGACTATTACTCATGCTTTAAGCAATAACTAGGATCTTTTCCTTGCTTAACTTGAACACTTTATGCTTATATTATAAATATATAATCGTGACTTTGGAATTCATGAAAGTACATCCAACTTCAATTAAGGGAATGGGGTAAAAAATGTTGCATTCAATTTTAAAGTTATATGTTATAACACATTTGTAAATTTTCTCAATTTTATTCCAAGTGTCTCGAAAAACTCTACAAGTTGAGGCTTCATAGCTATATAGAATAACTAAGATAACTAAGTTTTAAAAATAAATGTGTATTATTCCAACTCTAAAGCTTGACATTTCTACATCTGTTTTCAAGTCCATAATAATAAAGTTTTCAACATCCTATTATTCTCTTCACCACCCTATGGTTCCAATATAATTGCCAATTGAAACAATGCCCAAGTATTTGTAAGATTGACAATCACCATATGAAATTGGAGGATACTTTCTTTCTTATATTTAGTTATCATAATCTTGGTTTTATCAATATTAATGGTAAGCTCATAATTTTTGTGAAATTAGAGTAGGACTTTGAGATGCTTGTGAAAATCAACAATAATTTTTGCAAGAAGAATAATATCATTGACACATAAGAATAAGAGGAAACATTGTTTAATGTCAATATTAAAATTAATGTTCATTGACGATTAGTTATTACATTTCATCTTAGCAATAATATATTTGTAGAGCCTAATTACACGCGTGGGTGGCTTAGTGAGGATACTTAGTTCTTCCATTGTTTTCCATAGCTTAGCTCTTGGCACAGTGTTGAAGGCCTTTCTAAAATAAAAATAAAATACTACAAGATATATTTTTTGTCTCTACAATCCTCTACAAGAACTAAAAGGGTGACAAGGAGATCAATTGAAGTACGTTGGTCCTTGAAATCAATGTGTCTTTTAAAAAATTTATTATTGTCCTTAATCTACTATCTATTTTTTCTTCCAAAAGTCAAGCCAAATAACTTTCCTAAAAGAGGTATCATGATACTCTCATAATTCATTGGGTCATTTTGGTTTTCGATTTGAAAAATATGAAAATTGACTTGATGTACATTTTTTAGGGAAGCCTTGCTTGACAACTTAATTGAAAAAATGTTTGATATGAGGCACGAGGATCAGATTCTCATGTTTTAATATCTCTTCTTGGTATCCTTCAATGTCTTTAGTTTTATCATTTGTGAGACGTTTAGTCCAGATTTTATATCTTCCAATGAGAAAATCGTTAGTGTAGATATGTGTTGTCTGGTTTTTGTCGAAGACTTAAGAGGAAACATGAAGCTTTTTAAAGTAGGATTTCTAGTCAATGATGTTTGACACACTCAATTTCTAGTATGAGAGTTTTTTTATAATGAAGCTAATATTTATCACAAGTTCACCTTTTCCCATCAAAAATTTATTACAATGAAGCGAATATTGGACACTTATGTTTTTTAGGATTTTCCAATATGAAAATATTTTATATTGAAGTTTTTTCCCCTAAGAAAATTCACAGTGTAGATTTTATGAAAATGTATTATATGAAGTTTTTTCTCCAATTTATTATGAGGAAACTTTTACAACAAAATGTGCATAGCCTCTCCAGTGACGTACGTATGAACTTTTAACTTGGTAAAAGGGATTTGTCCTTTCTTCGTCTGAACTGCCCAATTCATGTCTCTACTTCACCTTTTCAACAACTATTGGACTTTTTTTTTTATCATTTCTACATCAAATTCTACATCTCCCACCTCCCACCTAGGTGGGATGAGATCATTTAGTGAAGGTTCATGCTCAAGTACCTATAGATTCATAAGTAGAATCACTAAGTTATCACACTACAAGGAGAACACCTTATAGTGAAGGTTTATACGGAACCCCCCCCCTCGAAAAATTTATCCCTTATACGTTTATAGCCGAGGTGTTTGGCAGAGGTAGGTGGGCGGAGGGTTTTGTAGAGTTTTTAACATTGGTGTGCCTAAGTTGACTGTGCACACATGTGTGCCTACAAAACATAACACCCCGGTGTTTAACAAATAAAGCACATCGATAACCACTATTAATACAAAATACTAAAATATTGTCGATGCTCCCCCAATAACCAAGCGCACCAATGCTCCCCCAATAATAAAGCACAGTGGTGCTCCAAAACATAATACCCCAATGCTTTCGATGACCACTATAAATATATTATACTAAAATATTGTTTTTTATTTTATAAGAAATAAAAGGCATCGTGGTGCTCTCCAATAACAAAGAGCCTTGATGCTCCCCCAATAACAAAGCACATCGATGCTCATATAACAAATATTGCACCAGAAAAATCATTTTTTAAACCAAAACAATCAATTTAAAAACCATAAACCTTCCACGATGCACTTAGAAACCAATACAACTCTGGTGCATTCTAGTAAAAAAAAAGCACCAGTGCATATTACTATCGGGCGCACTATTAAAGGGTAAAAAAAATTTACCAGATTGAATCAATGTGCCAAAATATACAACAAAAAAATAGCGGGAATTTTATATTTTCAAAATGTATGTGTTTATATTTAATGAAAACCCTAATAATTATTTCATTCTTTTGCCTAAATTTAGAGGGGAGATTTGTTCAAGAGAGATTTACAAGCAAAGTCTTTGGAGTGGGTAGATTTTTTTTAAGAACAAAATTTACATACAAATTTGTAGAGGAGAAATTTAAGGTATGTGATTTTATTCTATTCATCATATCAATCTTTCCCCTTTTTTATTTGAACACATTTCAGTGCATTATAAAAAATAAAAGGGTTTCACACTTACATTCAATATTGGAAGCCCTAGTTTCGTAGTTGTTTCTCTTGGTTTTCCTCTCTATATTTCACTAGTAGATTTTTTTTAAGAAACATATTTTTGTAGGGTTTATTTACTTGTATATGGGGCATTTGGTATGTGTTGCAATTGGGATCACTCATTGCATTAGATCCCAAACCTTGTCACTGTCAGTTTACTTTTAAAAAAATGTTTTTGTGGTTCGCAATGCGCACCGTACAGGAATAGTGCATTGGTGTGCATGTTCATGTCAACAACACTTGTACTTCTAAGTTGACCATGCTCACCATGCTCTTCCCAATAATAAAGCACATCGATGCGCCAAAACATAACGCCCCGATGCTTCTAATAAGCGCTATTAATATAAAATACTGTAATATTGTTTTTTTATTTTATAAGAAATAAAATGCATTGCAATGCTCCCCAATAACAAAGCGCACTGGTGCTCCCCCAATAACAAAGTGCATGAATTCTCATGTTCTTGTCAACAACACTATGGAGTTTAAAATAAAAATAACTTTGTTCACATGTTCAGAAGTGCGCAATAAACAATAATGAGGCATCGATGCTTCTATTAATTTATAGAGCACAGGTACTTCTATTAATTAATAGAGCATCAATGCTTCTATTCATTTATAGAGAATTGATGCTTCTATTAATCTTATTTTGTAAAAAAAAATCGTATTTGTTTATATATGTTGATTCCTATCTTTTTTTTTATTGAATATGGTCGATAGAAGTTCAAGGAAAACAACTTGTTGCAATGAGCATGATGGTAGCTCATCCCGACAAGAGAATAAGACAATTTATTTAAGTTGTATTAAAAATTTAATGTCTTTCACAAGTGTTCATCGGATAATCCACAGTTTGTATCATTTCGTCGTCGACGTTTCGAATCCGAATCAGGATTCATTATATATACTTATACTTATACTTATACTGCATTGAAGAAACATGATACATTCTACAACCTAGTATGGGGAATGTATAATGTATATACCTAATACTAAGATGACACATGGCATAGGTTGGACCAATACAATATTTAATTTTAAAATTAAAAAAACATCTCACTATGGCATGTGTATCATCATTGTTTATAAATCAAAATATATAAAAAGGAAATCCATTAAGAAGAAAAAAGAACAAGCATTAATACACACACAAGCATAGATCCATCTTAACAAGCTCAAATAAATTGATTCAATGGTGAGGAGTAAGGAGTTTTTCACTATTGTGCAAGATTCAATTCTGGTGAAGGATTATCCTAGAGTCGTGGGTTCACCTTGAGGTATTGTTCGAATGTGTGTTTACACCCAGATGATATTATATTAAATGATCTCGTGACCCATGCACACATGGGTGGATCAAAGCCTACCTCCATGTTCTTCAATTTCTAAAATCTGAAGGGGTTATCTCAATTGGTTATCACCAATAATGTTGGGCATTTGGCTAGTTCTTTGCTAATACATGCTCAATTCAAATACCCCTAGGTTAGGCATACCAATTTATGGCAATGGGCTTTACTTGGGATGCCATCCATGAATGTGGAAAATCATCCCTTGGGTTTCCTCGTTGGGGTTTCCTTGGAAAAAAATCCCAAAGGGTTAACTCCACTAGTTGTTGCCAATGTTGATGGAAATTTTATTAGTTTTGTGTCAATAGATGCATGGTTTGAATCCCCTTGGGTGAGGAACACTAGTCTACATCAACAAGTTTACTAACGATGCCATCCATGAATGTGGGGAAACATTCCTTGGGTTTCCATGCGAGGTTTTCCATGGACAAAAATCCTAAGGGGTTAGCTTAGCTCGTTGTCACCAACAATGTTGGGCATTTGGCTAGTTCTATGTTAGTATATGCCCAATTGAAATCCCTTTAGACGAGGTGCATTTGTTTATACCGATAGTTTTACTAGAAAAACTAACCACACAAATGTAGAGAAATATCCCTTGAGTTTCCTCATAATTTTTTCCCCAAAAAATCAATTTTAACTCCAAATCTTTTAAATATCTAAAAATTCATATTTTGACTTTTTTTATCCCTTTTTATACTTAAAAATTATAAAATTAAAATAAATCTATATTAATTATTAAAATAATAATAATATATATATATATATAATTTACTTTTATATAAATTCAATTAAAAAATAAAAGGTATAAACTTTTATTAATGGCACATAAAGAAACAAAAGCATATACCCCATTGAAAAAAAATAGTTAATATATCCTAAGTGGGAGATAGTCACTACTTATAATTATAACGTAGCAAATAATTGTGATCACTTTTCAAAAGAGATTGATAATAATTATTTCTTCATGATAGAGTTCCTTTAAAATTTGAGACAACAATTATACCTATGGGACCTCGTACCTTTAGCACAAGGTACTTATTGAGACAACAATTATACCTATGGGACCTCGTACCCTTAGCACAAGCTACTTATGATTATCGTTTGTCTTTGGCTACTAACACCCTTTACTTAAAGGGAAAGGGGGCATGCCTCGGATGTCCCTCACTTCCTCGACCACAACTAGTGGATTTCTCTATTCTTCCCTTGAGACAATCAATTATATTCACTATCCCTAAAGTGTGTGAGATTATTGCAAAGGTGGTCATCACATAACCTTATGGAAATGTTGAAAAATGCTTACCTTTAAGGGGCATCACCCCATATAAACTACCCACCTTGTAGTGTTTTTCTTTGTAGAAATTGAAGGTGGATGATGGTATTTGTATGGGTTGTCGAGTTTTGAAAGGGTAATGTTTAACAATTTAATCTTTTCACTAAGGAGTTTTATTTATATGTGAGTTTTTTTTGGTTAGTAGAGTAAATTGAAGGGATTTAAGTTGAGGTGGTTTGACAAAATGGTTAAAGTTTATTTTACACTCTTAAAATTTGAGTTCAAAATTTTGATGAGATTTCGATACATTGTGATAAGGTTAGAAGGATATACACCTCTTGAGATAAAGGTTCACTGAGAGGTGCCTAGAATATATCTAGCTTATATGTGTTGTTAGTTATACCCTTAAATTATAGTGACACTTAGTTGGTTTGATCTTAGGCCTAACTTAAATCTCTTTAACAAATTACCAATTCTCATAATTTAATAAATAAATAAATGAAGGAATTATTAATTTTCCATTAATAAATTATTAATAATTATCTTTTTCTTTTAACTTTAAACAAAATCAACAATATGTAAAAACAAATAGACTTGGAGAAAAAAAAGAGATTAATAATAGGTTTAGTTTTTAACTGGGATAAAAATTAACAAAGAAATGTGTTTATTCTTTTTATTAAGAGAATCTAAGGTTATAAGTTTCATGATAGAAAGAACTATTATTAATTTTGATTTTAACCATATTTATATTATTTTAAATTTATAATATAAGATTATAATTTAAATTAAACAAAATCAAAATTGATATATGATTTTATTATTATTTTAAAATTTTATCTTGAAATTTAATGAAATTTAATTAAGATATAAGATTTAATATTTATGATATTATTGATTTGATTTTTTATTTGATTTTAAGTATATTTATATTATTTTTTTAATTTATAAATTAAATTAAACAAAATCAAAATTGATATATGATTTTATTATTATTTTAAAATTTTATCTTGAAATTTAATTAAGATATAAGATCTAATATTTATGATATTATTGATTTGACTTAGAGTTTTGTACGTTTTCAAGACCATAATAAGCTTTCCAACTTCCAATTATTCTCTTCTCTACACTATATTTCCAATTTCAATGGTAATTGAATTTAATGCCTATGTTGAAGCTCTTTACATGTGTTATCACCATTTTAATTATCATAATGTTGGTTTTATCAATATTAAAGGTAATATCCCCGGATGGGGTGTTAGTGGAGTCCATGTGGCAGAGAACAGGAGGGG
>CBVK0100964537.1:0-10257 GCA_900067695.1 Picea abies | reverse complement strand
ACAAATTGGTATCAGAGCGCGAGTAAGCCCAGAGTTCCGAAATGGGTGTGCTACACACAATAATTATAAATGTTTTAGTGAATGGTTTATGTCTCAATTTTCATTATAACGGTGTTGTATAATTGAGTTTACCAATTAATCAAGGGATAAGAGACACATAATATTGCACACATGGTATATAAGTATCAACGAACATGTTGATGACCTCACATCCCCTCATCTCTGTAGAAAATTGGTTCCTACAATCCTAGTAGATATCTCGAGTGAGACTTCACTTGCATGCAGGTGATGTTGAAAGGGTCTATATCTAAAGGGTTTTGTTGGTTAGATAAATTGAAACTAGGGTCTTATAACAATGTACCAACAAATGGTTCCATTGTCGAGACCCATAATCTGTAATTGAGGGAATGTTTTGGAGGCCAACTAAGAAAGAGATCGTCGAATGGATGGAAAGGAACGAATGAGAATTTGCCTGAGGAGAGAATAGAAACCCTTGGATGAGTGACGAACAATGGTTGCAAACTGAGGAGAGAATAGAAACCCTTGGATGAGTGACGAACAATGGTTGCAAAGCTATGTGTTCACAGAGATGCATGATATTTTCTTTGTTGAATTTTTTATTATTTTGACTGAATGGTTAGAAATATTAGTGGAGAATATTGGGAGATATCGTACTTCAGGGATGAGGAACTAGACTCATGAGTTGGTACGATAATTGAATTCTATAAGTAATAATACTTCATGAGCAGTTGATTTATGGTTGAACAACATACTGGGGAGTTATATTACGGAATTTACAGTGGAATGTACCTTGTCATATAGTGTTGCAGAGAGGGATTTCTTTAAGGTTCCATGTCGAAGGTTTATGAAAGAATTGGATACCTAGATAAATATTTTGTTGTGCATTAAATGTGTGATGACGATAGAATCTCACTACTAAGGGAATTCATGCACATAGGGGAACTGGGAGCTGACCAGGATATGGTATGAATATAGGAAAGAATGAATAAAGAAACGAAGAAGGAAGGGAAGGATTGAGGATTCTTAGAAACGAAGAAGGTGTATCAGAAGAGGAAGATGAGTTTGGAGTATTGCGTAGTGGAATAAGGTACAAGAGGTTGAAGACTAGGGATGAGAAAGGAGTAGGAAAGAATGAATAAAGAAACGAAGAAGGAAGGGAAGGATTGAGGATTCTTAGAAACGAAGAAGGTGTATCAGAAGAGGAAGATGAGTTTGGAGTATTGCGTAGTGGAATAAGGTACAAGAGGTTGAAGACTAGGGATGAGAAAGGAGAGTCGTGCAGTGAGTATGAGTGGAGAGGACCTTGCGTAGTAGTCTCAATCGTAGAAATACCACACAAAGAGGGAGAGGAAGAGGATTCTCAGTTCAGTTCTATAATGGAAGAGTCATTAAGTCCTACTCAAGATGGATCGTGTGTCAATTCCACGACCCCATGTGCGTCACTGAGATTTGAGGTAACTTTTGAGGATTTTTCAAAAGAACTTATCTTTTGAGGATTTTTCAAAAGAACTTATAGTCAGCAGAGAAAGTCAAAATAATAGTATTCCGAGTAGTGGGAGCAATGCGTCGAGTCAGATTCAACAAACATTGTCGAGGGGAGGTACTACATAACACAACATAGTAGGGTAAGACAACACATTGAGGTTGCCTGAGTTCTAGGGAGTTGGGTTGGAGGACCCAGAACAACATCTATTCTTATGTGAGACAATTTGAGCTACAAAGAATGTCCAAAATGAGGCTATAAAGATTGCGCAGTTGGAAACAACATTTAGAGGCCGTGCATTGGTCTGGTATATGAAACTGCAAAGTACTACACCTACAGGACAAGTAAGTACTTTAGTAGAAATTAGACAAGCATTGTTGAAAGAGTTCAAGAAGCCAAAATTAGACAAGCATTGTTGAAAGAGTTCAAGAAGCCAAAATCTGAGTCGCGGTACATTACAGAGTTGAAGGTAATAAAATAGGTGCTAAATGAATCAGTTTGAGACTATGATCAAATATTTAAATATGTGATGGGTAGGTTGACATTCCGGATTCTTGATCGACAACACTAAGAATGGTTTATTGCAGGACTATTGCAACACATTCATTGCTCGTTGGTGCAACAAAAGGTTATGTCACATCTTGAAGCCTTAGAGATTGCAATGAAGCTGGAATCATCTCTTGTAGGAGACGGTGGGGGGATGGTGCAAGTCTAGAAATAGTTAGTTGCCTTGACCATTCTATTAGCATAGGTTACAAAAGGGAAGGAGAAGTGGGAACAAGTATGGTGTACCAAGTGTAGGACTGAAGGCCACCATAAGGATGGATGCCTAGCCTTTGCACAATATTTGGCGACTAGAGCACAAAATCCATTACCAAAAGGAGGGTACTGTGAAATATGTAAAAAATGGGGCCATCATCCACATGATTTTCCATTGCTACAGAAATACCAGAGTATGCCTAGGAAATTATTCTGTAACTTTTGCAAGTCAGTCGGGAATGAAGAGAAGGATTTTCGTGCTTTCAATTCAATGAGAGAGAGCACTTCATATATGTATAGGATCTAGGAGGAGAATGTTGCACCATAAGGAGGTGGTCCATAGTATAATAACGAGAGAGGATTTAATCCAGGAAACAAGGAGGGTTTGGCATAGGTCGTGGAAAAGGATGTTTTGGTAGAGGTAGAGGCCCAATAATCTACTACAATTTTAATCAACTGGGGCACTTAGCTCATGACTACCCAAATCCTTGTACAACCTACACATATAGTAGAGCAGTGGATCATGCGACAAAAGACTATCCTTAACTACTTGCGAAGTGGCAAGAAAGAGGGAATCGAAACCAAAACCCAAATTAGAATGTATAAAAGATATCAACCAAGAAACACAATGAAGGACCTATAATAGAAGATGCCACACATGGGGAAGAGAGAACATAGGTTGATGCGATGAATGGAGAGAGGCAAGTTGAGCAATGGGTGAGGAAATTAGCAAGACCTATGTCAACATTTGAACCTTGGTTGGAAAAGGAGATGTATTAGAGGACAAGAAAATAGATACTAGGACCAAATTGGGTAGCATCAACATCATATGCACCTCCTATGGTCGACATGCCTTCGGTTTGTGATCGTACTATAATAGAAAATCCACTTGAGAAGGTAAGTACTCTAAGAGATTTTTTGAGAAGTTGTGTAGAATTGATGAAAGATGAAACTGTGTTGAATACACTATGTGAAATGATTGATCATTGCACACAAGAAAGGGAAATTCCTACCACACAGAGGGTAGTGAATCATGTACTGTGCAAAAAGAGGACCAATGAAGAGTTCATACTAAGTGTGCAGATTGGGGAATATGATGTGGACAATGTCATTTTAGACTTGGGTTCTAATGTAAATGTGTTACCAAAGAAAACATGGGAAATTATGGAGAAACTCGAGTTGATATGGTCTCCCATCCAATTAAGTTTGGAAAACCAACACAAGATAGTACCAATTGGACGATTGACAGGGATACATGTGAATATAGATGGGGTGCACAATATATCATACTTCAAAGTCATCAAAATCATGGATGACAGACAACCATATCCAACACTAATGGGGTTAGAATGAGCCTTCAACAATCAGGAAATTATTAATATGAAGAGGAGGGAAATGATATTTGAGGTAGGAGACTTAAAATTTATTGCACCATTGGATCCAACATAAGGAATGAGGTACATAGAGCCAACAAGAGGGAATGACTTTGACAACTTGTATAATATGATTGCGTGAATGTATGAATATGTTAACCCCACTACAAATGGTGCACTAAGTTGGAGAAGCATTAGCTCATGTACGTCGGAATCAAAGGAAGGTCTGAAACATTGGCAATAGATGATGCATGAAGTATCCACCAGACAATGTGCCCACATTACTCAATCGTTGCGTTGGATTTCAACGAAGCTATGTGACCTGCCCACGTATGATGGTTTGACTGACATAAAATATTTTGTACAAGAATTTGAGTTGCAGATACCTGAACAACAAAGATTGTTGGCAGTAGATGTTGTCTTGAAGGCCACTCTAGCCAGATGGTGGGATGCACAAGAAGAAAGAATAGAAGACTAGAAACAATGTAGAAGATTGATGCAAGTTAGATTCAGTACCTAGGTGGAGTATATTGCACAAAATTATACAAGGGTAGGTGATCCAACGGATCATGTTGATGAGTGCATAAACATATGGAGATAAATATCGAAGAAGGAATGGATGCACATGTTTATACATATATTGGATACAATTCCTAAGAAATGGTACCTAGAACTAGAAATGCATAGAGAAACAAGGAGTTGGGACCAACTAATTCAAAGGTTTAAGGTAAAATTTACATTTGAACATGAAACTCCATTACTAGATGCAACATTGTAGGCCATTAGAACCAAGATATTTTTAGAAGAAGCACCAATGGAGGTAGTACATATGTGTAGTGCACACAGAGCTTCTATGATTTTTCATGAATTACTGGAATGTTATAATGTTGCTAAAGAAGAACAAGAAGAGGTCGATCCAAGGAATATACAAGTACCTGAAACTGAGTGGAAACACATAGTAGAAGGACTAGAGCTTGAATTTGATGTGTATCCACAACCACTAAAGACACATAAGGAAAATATTGGGACACGAGAAAACCCAAAGTTTGCGCAGATAGAGGACTACTGGAATGATGAAACTGTGGAGAAGATTGCATATTTACTGTGCGAGTATCAGGATCTATTCCCAATTGCATTCTCAAAAATGAAAGGCATACGTAGAGAGTTAGGAGAAATGAAGATCCCTTTACAACCATGTGCTAAGACAGTAAGACAAAGACCTTATAGACTGAATCCAAAATATAAAGAGAAGGTAGAGTCAGAGATAGACTGAATGTTAGAAGTCAAAATCATTAAACCAGTTGTGGAATCAGAATGGATAAGTCCAATGGTAGTGCAAGATAATAAAACAAGAGGAATCGATATTTGTGTAGACCTAAGGAATCTAAATGACGCATGTCTGCATGATCCATTTCCAACACCGTTTATGGATGAAGTGCTAGAAAATGTAGGAGGGCACGAGGTTTATTCTTTCACAGATGGATTTTCAGGATAACACTAGATTAATATTGCAATAATAAATACATAAGACTACCTTTGTGACAAAGTGGGGAAGCTATCAATACATAGTAATGCCTTTTGGGATGAAGAATGCACCTACAGTTTTTTCAAGAGTAGTTGTCACAACTTTTAAGGAATTTATTCATAAGTTCCTTGATTTTTTCTTACATGATTGGACTATATTTATTCTATTGAAAGATCACATAGAAATACTCAGGTTAATGTTGGATAGGTGTAGACAATGTCATATTTCACTAAATTTGAAGAAATGTATTTTTTGCACACTTTTTGGAATTTTGTTGGGCCATGTGGTATACAAGCATGGCTTATTAGTGGATCCTGCCAAGGTTGAAGTGATTTTGGACTTACAACCACCCACATCAGTCAAACAATTGAGAGAAACCCTGGGTCATACAAGATACTATAGGAAGTTCATTAAGGGTTATGCACAGATTATGGCACCTATTAAAAAGTTGTTGAAGAAAGAAGCTAAGTTCTAGTGGGATTAGGACTGTCATAAAGGTTTGGATACATTGAAGTAGAAGCTAGTGACTGTACCAATTTTGATATTCCCAAATTAGAAGAAGAAATTCCATGTTCATGTGGATGCATCGTCCATAGCTTTAGGTGCAATATTATCTCAGCTAGGAGAATGAGACATAGACCATCCAATTGCATTTGCAAGCAAGAATCTGTCAACAACAAAAAATAATTACACTAGCACAGAAGAAGAAGGATTAACAATGGTATATGCGTTGCAGAAGTTTAGACATTATTTGTTGGGTTCTCATTTTAAGATGTATACAAACCATTCTGCACTAGGATACTTAGTGAACAAGCCAGTGTTGGGGGGAGAATATTTAGATGGTTGTTGTTGTTCAAGGAATATGATTTTGAGGTTTTTGTGAAACTGGGGAAGTTGAATGTAGGGCCAGATCACTTATCATGCATACTATCAGGAGAAGATGCAGGGAATCTAGATGACAACTTGCCAGATGAAAAATTATTTGCAGTTAGAATGGTGGACGACTAATACACAAACATTGTGAAATTTTTAAGTACTTGAATGGCCCCATCAGACATGACAGTTGAACAGAAGAAACATTTAGTAGTTAAATCAACGGACTACGATCGAATTGTAGGGAACTTATACAAGTTAGGTGCAAATGGGATATTAAGACGATGTGTGATAGATCATGAAAGTTCAATGATACTCTCAGAAGCGCACACAAGAATTATAGGAGGACACTAGGAAGGTAAAGCGACCACACTGAATATTTTGTGTACAGGGCTCTAGTGGCCCACACTTCACAACGATTCTAAAGAATATTGTTAGTTATGCGATGTTTGTCAAAGGGTCGAAAATCCATCCAAAAGGGATGAGATGCCTTTGCACCCACATGTTACACTGCGGGCGTTTGATAAATGGGCAATAGACTTTGTTGGATCGATCAACCCACCAACGAGAAGATCAAGAGCTAGGTATATAATTACTTTGACAAAGTATTTGACCAGATGGGAAGAAGTAGGACCAGTCACAGACTGTTGTGCGAAGACTACTGCACGATTTCTCTTTGAGAATGTAGTCACACGATTTGGATGCCCACAAAATCTATTGAGTGATTAGGGGACACACTTTTTGAATAAGAAAATTGCAACATTGACTGAGGAATTTCAAATTCATCTTCAGAGGAGTACGTCGTATCACCCTCAGGCCTATGGGATAGTAGAAACCTTTAATAAAATTATGGAGAATGCTTTGAAAAATATCTGCAACGTAGGAAGGGATGATTGGGACTTGAGGATCCCTGCAGTATTATGGGAATATAGGACTACAAGTAAAAAATTGATTGGAAAGACACCCTTTAGGTTGGTCTATGGGAAAGAAGAAGTAATGCCGATGGATTTTATTGTGCCTAGCCTATGTGTTGCAACGATTACTAATCTTTCAGACTCTGGCACAACAGAGGAGAGATTGTCACAGTTGTGACAACTTGAGGAAGACCAATTTTTCATAGGGTTCCACTAGCAAGTTCAGAAGGAAAGAGAAAAAACATGGCATGATAGACATATTAAACATAAAAAATTTCAAGTGGGGGACTTAGTATTACTCTACGACAACAAGTTTATGCAACATCCAAGAAAGTTTCGAACTCATTGGTTAGGACCATACGTAATTAAGTATGTGACAGAGGAAATTGTTGTGTAGTTGGAAACATTGAATGGTGAAGTCCTAGGAGGAATGGTGAATGGAAGTCGACTGAAACTTTATAGGGACGAATGACCTCCCACACACTAGGTTGAATTGCGCAAGAATGAATGTACCATAGTAGTGTATTATAGTACAAAAAAGAAAACGAAAAAAAAAAAAGTGGAAGAAAGAGAAAAAGAAAGTAAAAGGGGAAAAAGAAAAAGAAAAACCAAGGAAAACCAAGAAAAAATTAAGTTACAACAAGAGTAAGTGCATAGAAGAAGTCAGTTTCACACAGATGGATGACATTGCATTGAGCATGGATATTACATGCAAAAGCTAGAAAATATTCATAGAACATGATCGATGACCATTAAAGGCATTAAAAGGCAGAAACAATGGTTAAAAAGCGTTTATGACAAGGCATAAAGACAACGCGTAGTCATAAGTGGAAAAGGTTGTCGATGATTGTGATACACTGGAAGTACGAGGCAAAAATCCAGTGGCAGATCCGGTAACAAAGAAACATTAAATCATGCATTTAGTACACAACTGATGGAATCTTCGAATGTTAATTCAAGAGTGAATGTACATGGACAATTGTCGAAGGGTTATAAAAGCACACCAGGGGCTGACAGAGAAATGGTATTTTCATTCATATGCATTGTGAGAATGCAAATCATATCAGAAGCAAACCAGAGTCGACATAGACGAGTTGTAGAGTTGAAAAAGAGGAGCATTGGTAATAGAGAGTAATGGAACCACCAAAAAGTTGGGGCACCACCGACTGTAGCATGAAATCTATCCAGAACGTGCCCACGAGTCACACCAGAATTTGAGGAAACACCTAGAGCTTTGGCTTCACAGTTGGGGTTTCCAAGGGATTACCTACTGTTGATAAAGGACACTGCACCACAAGTTAGACTTCCCAAGGATTCCAAGTACCTGTTGGTTACGCCAGAAATACCACCTAGTGTCATTATTTAAGGGGACCTGATGGGCAAGGTCGTTACTTTGAAGTTTTTTGTACCGTGACATAAAAAAATGCACACAATTTTCCTGATTTAGCACAAGACAAGTATTTACACACTAAAAGCGTACCAGGAACAGGTGGAATATTGTTCAAGTCGAAGAGTTGGGCGACTAGGCTAGAAAAATCAGGAATATCAAACTTGTTAGAAATCCCACACTTTGGCAGAACTCTAGAAATAAAAGCCTACATTAAGTTGTTATTGAGCTACATCCACAGAGGGAATTTATGGCTAGATCCACCAGTATCTATCAATACACAACTGATTGCGTGGATAATGGGCTTTCCGATAGTAGGGGAGGATCCTACAACACTATTCGTAAATAAGTTTGGGGATAAAGCATTATATGAAAGTATGAAAGAGAATTTCAACACCTTTAGCGGAAAGTGAGGGTTGGATGTTGCTAGCATAAGTGATGATGTAGTAAGATTTGCTACAAAGGTATTGGCCTGCAAATTACTAAGGAAATTGTAACACCCCCGGCCACCCAGGTCAGGTTGTGCTACCTCGTAGAACCACTCTTTCTAAGTTTTGATACTAATTTTGTAGCATAACCAATCATAGAACTCTTGCAAAACATCATATATATATATAACTTATTAGACAATTACATTCTACGAATACACAAATTAATGTGGAATAACAATAAGCCTACACATACATCATATACATGCAATACTCCTCAATATAAAACATGTACAAATACACATGTAAATGAACATATAAATGGTACTTATATTTTTATAGATGACCACCAACTACGTGAAGACCTTCCAAGAACCTCCCAGCCTTAGACCACGTTGCTCATCACTCTCAACAACGGTTCACCCCCGAGCTGGGACTAAAATCCACCTAGGTAAAGGGATTCCTAGTCTAGGTTGAGACAACAGGAAGTGGCATGATAAACATGATGGATTTCATCTCAGGAGCCAACCCACACTAATAGCTTACAACCTCTCATTCCCCACATGCCTATCCCACCCTAGGAAGTGTGCCCCTTCTCTGCTCAACAATCCTTTGACAGCCTCACTTACCTTCTAGGGCTTCAACAACTAGTTAGACAGGAATTCTCAGAGAACTATAGCTGTAGTTGAGCTCCCTACATGAAAATCACTTCCCCAACAATCTCTCACCTAGAGAGCATTTCTCACGGGCCTAAAAAACCTGTTTCTTCTTTCCCAACAAACTCTCTCACTTGGAGAGAGTCTCTCATAGTCCTGACAACTTGCTTCTTCAATCCACAGGCCTAACAACCCGCCTCTTCACTCCCGCTCCTAGTCAACCAACAATATACTCAAGTGAAGGTAGCAACCGAAAATGGGTAGGGACACAGAAGATGGAAGCAAGCCATGCTCAACCAAGGAAATGCATTGGCAGCAACAACCAATCGTTAAGGTACGATACGGGTTTAGGAAAAGTACAGTGTGTTGTGCTTCATAGGAAAAGTATGGGATATCTCAAATGTATGCAGGTTTCAGAGGTGCATCCATGATCAGAGGTTGACAATTGAGGTAATTTCATGCATGCGTGAGTGCATGGGAAGCCTGGCCAAAATGGAAGATAACCCCCAAAATTAACTGATTTCCCCCACATATAACTGCATGCACCAAGATTGACACTTGGCTCTCTTGTAGCTCATTCCTCTCCACTTGGAGTGCATTACTTTTCCCAAAGGAACTTAGGATAGCATGAGTTATTTCCCAAACCTTAGTCTTTTAGGAAATATATTATAATATTCCCTTAGAAATAAGCCCTCAAACTTAACCCTTATTCCTAGCCTCTTATCCCCTTCCCTTTCCCTACCTAGTGGATCTTAATCCCCCATTCTCTTTTATCGTGGTCGGTCTACACGCAATGATGTATTTATATTAATGATATGAGTATTTACATATACAAAAA
>CBVK0100964536.1:0-10257 GCA_900067695.1 Picea abies | reverse complement strand
GAACGGAAGCGACCGGTTTTGGGTAATACTTCTAAAGGCAAAAGTGAAGAGGAAGAGGACCATCCTCACATTCCTCCTTCACCTCCATCAACACCTCCTTCTTCTCCTTCTTCTTCAAGTTCAAGTTCAAAATCTAATGAGAAGAAAAATGTACATAAGCATAAACATGAAATGCCATTGTTAAAACTTGATGTAAAGTTTGAATTGCCCATATATGATGGTGAGGTCAATGCAGAAAAACTTGATAATTGGATCAGACAAATGGAGGTATACTGCAGTGTTCAGCAAATCAAAGATGAGGCCACAAAAATAAAATTGGCATCTTTGAGACTTGCAGGTACAGCTCTAATCTGGTGGCAAAGCAAGCTGCAAAAAGGAACACAAGATGTGGGTAAAGTATTTCCATCATGGAAGAATTTTATTTCTGCACTTAGGAAACAATTTTATCCTTTGGGTTATAAAGAAAAAGCACTCATTGAATGGCAATCTTTAAAACTAAGAAAAGGACAATCAGTGCAAGAATATACCGATGGATTTAGGAAAATGGCATTAATGTTAGAAATTCCTTTGCAAACGCAAGAAACACTTATGAAGTATATAGGTGGATTGCCTGTACATATTAGAAACACTGTTTTCATGTTTGGACCCACTAACCTTGATGAGGTTTCTGTTCAAGCTACATATATTGAAGCAGGGAAAGCAGGTATGTCAGGGGAATCATCATTTTCAAAGAAAGATGATAAGAGGAAAAGGCATGGTAATGGCAAGAATGCAAACACCGTGACAAAGAAGGAAGAGAAACCCTCTTGCAAGCATTGCAAGAAAGAGGGACATGATGAGGACAAATGTTGGCAGTTGCATCCCGAGAAGAGACCAAAGTGGTTCAAAGGAAAGAAGGGAACGCAAACAATAGCTGCAACGACATCAAAGCCTATAGATTTGGGATCGGATTTAGGTGATGAATCTAACATGACATTGGTTGGTATGACAGGTAACTTTGGTGAAGAGATTGATTGTAGAAGCAAGTTATTTCATATAAGAGTAATAATGCGACACACTAAGATAGATACACTAATCGACAGTGGATCTCAATCAAATCTAATCTCAGAAGAGTTGGTTAAAAAGTTGGGATTAATAACACAAATACAGCATAAACCTTACACACTTAAATGGATGAGCAATCGACATCAGATACATATAACAAAGCAGTGCACAGTCAAATTTGCAATTTCAGATAAGTATGTGGATGAAGTTACTTGTGATGTAGTGTTGTTAAAAGAATGTGGCATCGTCTTAGGTAGTCCGTACTTGTATGATCAAAAAGAAATCTTCTACAGAACTAAGAATCAATATCAGTTCACTAAAGAAGGTCATGATTACATAGTGCATGCTCATCATGTTAAAGAAAGTAAAAAACTTCAAACAATGGAACAGTTAACAAAGGCAGTGCAAGTAAGCGACAAACCATTAATTGTTTCAAGTGAAGTGATAGATCTTAAGCAAGAACAAGACATGATTATGGAATGGAGAATTAATCATAAATTGCTTCAAGATAAACTTATGTCGTGCAAATAATTCAAGTATATCAGTTCATTTGCAATCATTTTTCTAATGTTATCATTAGCAATGTTCAGTACATGGATGATAGTGGCTTCAGTGAAATGTAACAGGATTGCAATGACTAACAATGTACTTTCAGTTGTCATAATTGCATTACAGCTGATCTTGATGAGACAGGTGCACAAGACAGAGTTCAGAGACAGAGGACAAGTCAGGTGGCCTATCCCGAGCTCTTTAACTGGTCAGTAACCTTTTGGGGACCAAAAGGTCTTTTTGTGGGGAGGTGTGATCCGAAAACGGATCCAGAAGCCTGATAGGACTTGAAAAATGCTCAAAAATTAAAGTGCTCGGAATGCGACGAAACCTATGCCATTGCGTCCGTCTCATCTTCTTGATTCCGGTGGTATATTTACTTCGTCAAACGGAGTCCGTATGAAGAAGATATCGCGTTCTGTTCGATAAGGCAAACAGGCAAAAAAGGGGGATGACTGTACAGTCTGTACAGTCCACGTGGCATGTCCGTACAGCTGACGTGGGCCAACCAAGAGGTGACACATGGCAGACCATACGGAGGACACGTGGCATCACCAGGACATGACACGTGTCATACGGATTTGGCATATTTGGCGTACGATCGGACCAGTTATGAGGTGACACGTGTCACCACTCACAGGGTGACACGTGGCAGGATGACATCATCCAGTGATGTGGCAGGCTGACAGGGTGTACGGCAGGCTGACGTGGCATATGACTGGGCAATATGGAAGGTTGACGTGTCAGACGACGTGGCGGCAGATGTGGGCGAATCACGTGTTGACATGTGGCATGTTTTCATTGGTTGAAAAGGGTGCCACGTGGCCCAATCCTGGGCTACCACGTGGCACCCCATTATTGGTTCATTGGTTGTGTGTTAAAACTTTTGTTATGGTGGCACCGGGGGTCGAACCCACGACCTCCGGTGGGCAAACGACTTAACAATTTGTGCTATCCAACATGGCGAGCGGTGGTTCTTGTAACCGAATCGGCGAAAATTGGTTTTAAATTTGGTTCAAAATTTGAACGGGCGGTAAAAGGGCCAGGGCTTAGCCCCAGCCCTCGGCATACCACATGACCTTACCACAAAAACCAGGGTCTATTCCAAAACGGACGCGGCGGTTACCAAGTTGGACCCGGGGTCCTATCAAATGGCCAGATGACCCAGCTCGTATAGTGGATAGAGCGCGGGGCTTTGTTAACTGTTTGGCCCCTTGGCCATATAGCGCGCCATAGAACCGGACCGTTGAACCAAAAGCGCGGAGGATTAGCCACCGGGTCGCATGGAACGCCAATAAAACTAGGAGCCAGAGCCAATAAGAAGGGGCCAGAGCGTGGAGCGCTCGGCCACATGCCTAACCATATGACCGAAGAAAGGGGCGTGTGCATGGGCATTGGGGGCTTGCACCCGATTTGAAACTATTTTGGGTTTTTACCCTATAGTTTGGTTTTTCTTTCAATTAATATGCCTATTATTAGCTGATTTTCTCCATTTTTGGGGGATATTGGGCATTTTTGGAGGCCAGATTCTTGGAGGAAGTTGGGGATGTGAAACCAACTCCTTTGCTATATAAACCAGGCCTGTTTGAGGCCAATGGATAGTCATTCAGAGCAGAGTTATGCTGAAGGAAAGCCAAGCCAAAGTCAGTTTGATGCAGTGAAGCCTTTGAGGTGGAGATGCTGTCGGATCGTTTCTGGGAGCTTGGAGCATCAGTTTTGCATGTCGTTTCTTTTGCAGGGTTCTTGAGATCTGGGACAACAAGACCAGATCAGTCTTGTAGCCAATAGGCATTTCTGAGATGTAATTTTGAGCACTTGATCAGAAATAAAGAAGCCTCCCCCACAGGAAAAAGGCCCGGAGACGTAGGCAAACATTGTGCCGAACTTCATTATCAACCTACGTTCTTATGGTTTGCTGTTTATGATTCTTTTCAGATGTGAATATGTGTTTTGAATGTCATAATCCTTTTATTTCCTCATTCTTTCATTAAATTTTCAAATGATTAAATTATTCATGCAAGTTTAAAAACTCAACCACAATCATTGAAAAGATCCTGCCGGATCACCATGATACCACCAATCGTGAGCCTTGACATCCAAATACATAGTGGAAAACTTGATGGCCTCTATCTCCTTGATGGGGTTGAGCTGTAAATAGGTATCCATCTTCTGTACCCAAGATTGTGCCGTCATCTTGGTCGTACCATCAAAGTATGGAATTTTTATCTTCCCTGTTCTACGTTCAAACTCAAAACTACCCTTGTGGTTTTTCCTAGGTTGATTTCTGAACCTGAGTTGGCAATACTGATCTAGGGACATTTGTCTTTGGACCTTCATATCCAAACTGTAGTATTCTTTGGCACTCCTTTCCATTTGTTCCACAAATTCTTCTACATGTTCCTGTTTCCCTTTCTCATCTGTGAATGTGGGCATGTAAGGTCTAGGGTTAGCTTTGCTACCTGAATGTCGACCAAGCTGATCATCTATGAACGCAGGTATGTGTTGTCTCTAATTGACCCTGCTACCCATCTGACCCTGGGTCGTGTCTCCATCCAGACTTCCTTTGGATCTAACTACTTTCTCCGGATTATATCTGATCTCCTCATGGATTTCCTCGGATCCACCAGCCTTGTTGTTCCCGTACGTATCCGGGTTCCTCCCTTGATGAGTCACTTGCATTAGAAGTTCATTTAGCTTGGATTGATTCTTGTTCATTATCTGCAGGTTTTTGTCAACCCTCTTCAAGGTTTCAGAGAGTTCGGCTTGTCCCCTTCTGTTGGTTTCATGGTACTCATCCAAGTGTCAGACCAATGTGATTTCTGTACGATTGACAGATTGTTGGAACTTGTCAAATTCTACTACTATGCGAGCCAAGCCTAGAGACTCATGGTCATCCCCTGATCCTTCCATTTTGGCCTCTGTTTCATTGCTCGATTTCGTCCTTCTACCCATGAGAGCACCATTGTACCTCTGTATGCGCTGATCCTTCCACAGGTTTGGGGGGATCGAAGCTCTGATACCACTGTAATGATCCCAAGCCCAACTCTGGCTTGGAATCACTAACTACCACTAGTTTGTTGATGTGCAGGTGTTTATTAGGTTATTAAGTGCATACAAGATTCATTCAACACATGAAGATCATCATACATTCAAAATATAGAAGAACAAGCAAAGATCTGATCCTTTTATTATAAGTAATGTAGGATCAATACAATAGATGGCCGATCTGGCATAAACCTCAGATGGTCGTACAAACAACAGATATGAGTTGCTACAAAATGTTCCTGACAATACAAAAGAAGCCTCTAAAGGTTGGATAAGTAATGAATACCAGTACCAAGAAGATATGAATGTCAAACCCTCCAACTAGAGAGTGCCATGCTCTAAGTGGGGACTGAAGCCCTCAATAATTCGGCCAAGATGGAAGAATGCTCCAAATGAGCCCAAACTCGATCAAGTAATAGATCAGGGTAGTGGGATCCTCCTCCTAAAGTTTCAAGCCCAATGTCCAAAGCAAACCTCTCCAACCTCAAAATCTTCTAAGAGAGTTGCGCCCTCCTGAATGACTAAATCTAACCCTCCTCAAGGGTGTGGTGCGCCCTTGCTGGAAATTCCCCAACAGTACGACCCTGCTATCTTCTGAAGCTCTAGAAGGGAATATGCTGAGAATAGAATGGTGTGGAGGAATATTTCATCCCTGAGACCAAACTGTGGAACAAGGTGAGTGGATATTTCACCACTGAGTTGCTCACAAGGGTTTGTACAACAAACCCCCAAACTGAATGCTCAAGAGCATTAACAAGAAATATACCAAAATCTGAATGCTTCATAGGTGCGCCCCAGCCTCTTACTTATACTTTTCCCTTATGATTCTCTGTTGATTTAGGTTAACTCCCAGGGTTAACTTCTATTCTTTTGTTGAGTTATCTTTTACTCCTTTTATCCTTTTCCTTTCTCAAGTCAACTTAAAAATATAACTTTAGTCTAGTTGACCTTCCCCCTTAGTGTGAGACTATGACCTAGTGGGGGTGCCCAAGCCACTGAGTCTCCTCATCACCTCTCTAAGAGGTGGGGGACATTACATTTTATCATTTTATGAAAACACGACTTTTTGTAATAGTTTGGCCTCACATAATTTGCTTTTGGCATGTATACATTGTAATTAATAGGTCAAATCATATTCGATTTGATCCCTTTTGTATAAGATTCCCTTTTTACTATAAGTTTACTTTTTGGTAAAAATACAAAAGCACTTTAGCATTGGCCCACTTGTCACTTTTCCAAAAGTGACAAGTGTCTTGTGACCTAACCCTAAGCCTTCACTTCTCCTTTATAAATAAGAGGGTTGGCATTGTAAAAAAGGAGGATGAATATAGTAACAAAGATCTGTTGGAATTTTCTGAAACTCTTTGTGTGTGTGATACTTGTTGAATTTTAGTTGTTAGACATGTCACTTGTTGGTTAAGGGTTGAGGGGTAGAAGTAAATTCTTGTTATGTTAGCTATCTCCATGAGGGATTTGTTAGCTAGTTGTTTGTTGTTTCTTTCTTGGGTTTAACTTACTTTATTTCATTTTATAACAACTTTGTTTAACTTGTTTGATGTGTTTTAGTGCATATTTTCTGTGGTATTTAGTTTTTTTCAGCGTTAGTTAGTGGTCGGGAATCCTACGGCCCCTTAGGACAACCCTTAAATAAGCCTCTTAGCTTGTTGTTCATACTTTTTTACTTCATTATCTTGTTCATGTACATTTCTGTTATGTTTTCCTACTAATAACCTTGTTGTACCGAACAAGAAAATTGACCATTTTGGTCAATTTTCCCCCATGGGACATCCATCTTAGTTTGATGTTATCTATTTTTTATGTATAAATTTTTGTTTCATTTATTTCAGTCTTTTCATATATAAACACTAAAATTTCATTGTTTTCCTGCAAGGAGACAATCCGGTGAAATATTCTTCTTCTCCTCAGTGGTTGGGGACCACCTAAAGACTTGTTTTAGGAAAAGGGGCCAGAAGGACAATGAAGAAAAACATCAAATCTGATCAGTAATCCCCCCAATCACTCTCTTATTCACCTTATATTCACTAGCACCCTTTCTAAAAAAATTGGCACATATACCCATGTTGATATGCTTTGCTTGTGTAGATAGTTTGAGTAGCTTACTTGTAAATTTCTATTTATAAAAATATGATTTTTACTTTCATAAATAACCATCACTACTTCGAATTCAAATAAGTAAACTTCCAATCCCCATACAAGGAATCATTTGGGGCTTTCGTGCACATGGTGGTCTTGCCGCTTGCAAAGAGCCTCAACCCATTCCTTTGGGTTGAATGGTATAATTTCTTACTTGTAAATTAATTGATTTTGTTGTCTTTTCACTGTATGTTTTTTCATACATTAATCGACAGGTGGCTGCCCATAAAGTGCCCATGCAAAAATCAGCAAGCTAAAAACACTAAAAAAAACTACAAAACACTTGCAAACAAAGAAGGAGTCCACCCCATACAATCAAAACAAAACCTATACTATTTAGCTATATGCATATACAGATTATTTAGATGTGACATACATGTTACATATTTATTTACTTGTTTACTTGTTTTTTTTGTATAAAGTTTTAGCTAGATTTTGATTCATTGACCAGGAGGTACGCTTGTGAAAGAAAGACGTGACCTCACCATGTGGATGGTTTAGATATTTATTTCAAGAAATTATAATTTCATAGAATACTAAGTGTCAAAGCTATGGAATATTCATTAGGATCTCCTTAGAAGTTTCTAGTTAGTATAAATAAAATGGTCTTTCCTTAGTACCACATGCCTAAGGATTTTAATAGCTCATCTTGGTTGGAATACTACTCTGCTTGGGTAAGCTCAGCTAAAGCTCCCTTTAGGGTTTTCCTGGGCCTCTTCCTTTTTGTAGGTATCGTTCTTCCATCCCAGTGGATTTAATATCCCAAAAGCGCTAGTGATGAGAAGTGGATAATCCATGCTTCTCTGAACTTCATGTAGCACTCTTCAACCTAACCACCATGGTATGCTAAGACTACTCTTCTTATACTGGTTGGCATAGTTTCTGTATGTGTTTGTCTGATCGGGATAACCTATAAAACAATGTGGTGGCTAAGGCATGTGTTAATAACTAAAAATTCACCAATAAAATACATTTAAAGTCAAACCTTTTGTCATTCCACCCTTACTCCACGAAAATAAATTGCAGTAGTAAATAATCTCCCAAACATAGTTGTAAAAACTTGTAAAATGGTTGTCCATCTTGATTTACAACCTGCCTTTTGATTTGACAGTTTTTTGAGATCACTTCCTTGGTCACTCCGGGGGGTGCCAAGCCATTCTGGGCTTGTTTCCCTAACTTAAAAGCTTCGAACAACTTGATGTTTGCAATTTACAACCATCTCAAAAGACTTGGCTATAGATTTTAATCTCATGTTTCACCCTTTTTTTCACTTTTTTTCACTTAAGGCATCCACTGGTCTATTGTCTAGGACCCCGGTTTACCCCGGGAATCCATTTTGGGCCAATTTCCAAGGCTTTAAGGGAGCGAACAACTCGTTATTCACTTTGTTTAGTTTGTTTTCCTAAAAATCATCCAACTTATTTTCATCCCATTGTCCATAATTTTCACCCCCCCAGACATTTTGGCCATCCAAGAAGTTGAGGGAGGACAACACCCAAGGTGGGTGGTCCTAAGAAAGACTTGTTATAAATATTTTACCTCTCCTTTACCCCCTTCATTACCTCCTCAGGTGGAGGACCACCTGAGGTGCCGATAGTCTATGCCTCAAGTCGAGCTATCAAAGAGGTTGTAACCGGCTTCACAGCTGGATAAGTTTGGATTTGTCCCAACTGGCATATTTTGCTTAGAACATGTCCCTTTCCTGGCGACCATACTGGGGACCTTTCAATTATTTTTGTTTTTTCTTGTATCCTGAACTTGTACTTAGCATTGGACCCAAATTCTTTGGGGTCCCTTTCCCACTTGTTGACAGAATTTTGTGGCAAGTTATTTCAGTGTTCCTTTCAAATTTTCTTTGGTACTTTTTATAGTTGATTTCCCTTGCAATTTTTTTGCATCTGGAAGTCATAAATACCATCAAGTTTTCCTTTCCTTTTACCTTGTCAGTGTCCTGTTTTATTGGTTCAAACTCATGTGATAAGTTATAAATCTGTCATACTTTACCTTCCACTTTGAGAAGAATGAAAACAAATATTTTTTTATAGTTGGGTTAATCAACATCATGTTAGAAAGAGTAGGATCTCTGGTGTGATACATATCTTGTACTTAAATTACTTACTTGATCCCCTTGCAATATGGTAGGGTGGAAACATCCTAATACTAGGGAAACAATGTCCCCCAGGAATACAAAAGGTCAAAGTTCATGAAAGAAAACAAGTAGCGAGACACATATACCTGGGAAACCACATAAATGCGTTACACCTGTCATGCGAGTTGAGTCACCCTCTTCCTCTTCTCCTTTTCCAAGCCCCCTACTAAAGAAAGCTTTAGTTAATCCAACAATAGTTATTAACGCTCAAGTTGTTCCTCTTGTTGTTCCAACAATTGTTCTTGTTCCTCCCATAGTTGTTCCGATGGAAATGCCCTGGTAACCCGAGACTCCTTCGAGGTTTCCCCGACCTCTTCATGACATGCCTATAGATGCCCCAAATAAGATTCCTAAGTTAAATGGCACTGGTACATTGAATGCCGAGGAACATATACAAAAATTCTATGATGCATTAACACTTATGGACATAACAATTCCTTATGTGAACATTAGAATTTTCGTAAGAACATTTGATGGTGAAGCAACAAGATGGTATCACTTGATTCCCAATGATAGTATCACATATTGTGACATTATGTTCCAAGAATTCAAGAATCATTTCCAAGGGGCGGATGATGTGGCTTATTTACTCAAGGATTTCACAACCATCTCCATCAATGAGGGGGAGAAAATTCAAAACTTTAATCAATGCTTTATCTTGACCTTCAATAGCATCCTAACTACTTCCCAACCACTTGGGAACAATTTTTTCCATTATTACATGACTGCTATGAATCCAAATGTAAAGTATATATTGAAATATAGATAAACACAAAATTTATATGTGGCTAAGGGTATTGACCTGGAAATTGAGAGAAACATGGAGGAATTCGGTATGATTCCATCACCTTTAGTGCAAACCCATTTTAACGGGAGGCCTATGAATGAGGTACCTCGAACTGAGGGTCCTTGGTATGAACCCCCACCTGCCCAAACTTCAAGGATTGAAGAAAGGGAAATTTTTTAAATGCTCAAGTTTTTAATGAACATGAACAACCAAACAATTTCCCTTAATCGAAAGGTGAGTGAATTGCAGTTTACTTCTCCTGCGAGGCTAATACCTCCTTTTTCTCTACACCTTCTCCTAGGAAAAATGTTGTTGAAGTGGAGTGGTGCCACTTTTTCCAAGACTTCCATGATCCCAAGTATTGTTACTCATATACATGTCACCTAGAATTGTCTAAAACCAACAAAGCGCCTCTACCTCCAGTGAAACACAAGCTTGCCTCCACTTCCCAAAACAACCAAGTTAACATGGAATATTATATTCCCTACAATGAGGATCCTCTTTCCTTTAGAAAATGTGAGATCGGAAG
>CBVK0100964535.1:0-10257 GCA_900067695.1 Picea abies | reverse complement strand
TCAAACATAACCCTAATCTCCAAAGTGATTAACGGTTGAGATTAGATCTCAACTCACTTGAGATCAATGGCTAAGATTCATTTAATTCATTAATGCTAATAACCTTAGCATTTCATAAATTAAACTCATTTTGATTATAAAAGAAACTTTACTTTAATAATTCCTTTAATGAAAGTAAATTACTAAGGTTGAAGGATTTGGACGATTTCCACACATCTAGACACTTAGACCTGTGCGAAAGTACCTGTTCGATGCTATAAACATCAACAGTCCCTCTTAGCAAGGAAGGTACTTCTCAAAGAGCCACTTGGAAGTTACTGTTCCTCTAGTCCTGGCACAATGACCCACACATCATCCTGCACCATGGCATCCCTCCAAACCTGCTAGTCTACTGCTTCCTGAACATTGGAAGACTTAGAATCATTGATGCTACTCTTTAGCGCCACGAAGTTCTGAAACTTCGTCGGAGGCCTGCTCTCCCTGAATATGCTCTTAGGGGCCTCAACATGCTCTTGAGCATCCCTCAATGTTTCCATGAACCGTCTGAGTCTCTTGACAGAACTGGAAGGGGCTAACTCCTCCCCACCTGAGGGTTGACTCCTCGAATTGGAAGCCTTTGAATGATGTTCTCCCTTCAGAGCCTCTTGCTTCTCGTCCTATACCACTGACCTCGGTCCACAATGACTCCACACACATATGAATGTATAAGATCCAAGATCCCCATGGACCTACTCTCGTTGCTTGGAAAAGAAACCTTGACATTCTTTCCAAGTGCACAACCTATGCACATGCTTTGCTGCTCAACACTAAAATTGGGGAGACCCGTGACAATCTCCCTCAGAATCGTCAACACCTTGTAGTGCAGGTGTCTCATCCTCCTGTGCCATAACTCACACAAGTTGTCACTATCATGTACCAATGCTTGAATAGGCTTGCCCGTCAACCTGTATAATTTTCCCTCTCTAACCCCAATGCTCACTACTGTGTCAGGGCTAGCTCCCTCTTGATGTATGCGTACTTTCCCTTTCTTGAACATGATGGCAAAACCCCTGTCCTCCATAATTGAGACTGATAGAAAATTCTTGTTTAGTCTTGGTACATATAACACACATCCTGGGCTTCCAACGAACCACCTGACTCAAGCTGGAACAAAATAGTTCCCTCACCCTTCACTGCATACTTGGCATCATCACCAAGCTTCACATGGATCCCTGAGTCCTTCTCTGTCAGACTTCTGAATAACTCTTGTGCTTCTATCATATTTTCTACTAGTTACCCTCCCATGCCTAGGGGTAACTAGGAGAGGCCATGTCTTGAGGCCCGCAATGGAGAACACAATCTACATCATGATGATGATGATCAACATGTCCACAGATGGTATCCCAACAACCTCCCTTATTTGCCTCCCAACACAGATCAACCAAGGCTCATCACATTCAAAGCAACCCAGAGTATGGGAGGTGGTAAGCTATTGTCACACTGAGGTATGTTAGTTCTTCTTTCATGCAAAGTGTTGTGCTTAATTTGTCGGGCATTTGGATGAGGATCTTTGGTTGAAGTTGAATAATGGATCATTGGTTTGGGAAATTGTGTCAGTTGCCTTGTTTCACCTTGGTGGTAAGCTTCTATGCCCTACTTCCGTGTTGTCACCTCCCAGGGAAAAGGGGTAATATTGGGGGGCCCTCCCAAGGGTAACGTTTTGCTCCCGACTATACTTAACACTCTCCATCCTGGATCCTCTCATGTTATACTAAACTTCGGCTATGGTTCATTCTCTCATGAGAAGAGGGGCTAAAGGCCCAAAGGTTGTTTCGCAATTGTTATAAAAGAATAAGAAAATGATGCTAGAAAAGAAAGTGCAAATAGCAAAGCAGGACCACCAAAAGCTGGTCCAACTTGAGCTCTACTCTTTTAGTGCTTGCCCCGGTCCCAAAAAAGTAATACTATAGCTTGAAACCCTATATAAAGGGGACCTACAAATTTGCAAATATAAATAAAAGCATGGACTAGAAAAAGGAAAAAAGGGGTTTGGAAAAAGGTGGCATGAAAATATGGGGTAACTCAAGAACAAGCGCACCCTCCACAAATGCGCTCATAGGGATGGATTAACACCATAAGCCATGAAGTAAGCCTTAAACCATATCATTTTCACACTTACTCTTGGTGGGTTTTTACTTTCCCTTGTCACTCTCGGGACCTATCCCTCTACTTGGGTTATTTTATTTCCTGTCTAGGTGGAACACCTAATAAGGTTGGATGAAGGCCCCCCCATACTTAAACTTGGTAACTCACATGGGGTCCTGGGCTGGTGTGATGCTTGAAGGGGATATTGAGGTGAATTATCTTACATGGCTTATATCTTAAGTTGCAGCTTACTTTGTATGTCTTGAGGAATGATGTTTCTTATGAACTTTGGCTAACCATGTTTTATACTTTGGATGGCCCTGATGAGGGACGTCTTGGACTTGTACCTAAGATGTTGTGCCTTTATTGTAGGACTTTGGCACGTTTGATGGAGAGCAGTGGGTCATTCAATGACTCACCACCCTCAGACAATGGCTCTCATGTTCTCAAAACATTGGACAATGGACAAATGGGCTTGGTTTGAGCGGTTCTGGTCATTATGCCACACATATGGGTTGGAATCCCACAGGATGGGTAGAGCTCCCCTGGGTTTTTGTGCACAGAGGATGGAGGATGTTCCAACAGCATGCCTTTGTACATCACTCAGAGACATCATTGCATCCTTCTCAGCCTTGGACATGGCCTTCAGAGGCCCTTGACGTTACCCTCTAGCCTTTGATGTCATCTTCTTGGCTAGGGTTTGGTGGATGGTTTGGTTCCGGAGAGGATTGGCATGGCTTGGGGTGAGGACACACCTCATTTCACACTCTTTCATCATCAGAGGATGCCACTTGGCCTTTGGAGGCCTCACATTTGCCTTTGGAGGCACGATGTCACCCTCTCCTAGCTTGATGTCACACATTTGGAGCATGACGTCACCCTTTTTAAGGTTTTATGATGTATTTTTGTATTTTGGCATTATGTTAGAGGAAAATCAAGGGGTCGGCCCCATTTCTATTTTGTAGTTGACAAATTATGTGGACAAATCAATTAGGGTAGCCTAATATAAGAAGGCTACCCTCACATTTCATTTTATAATCATCTTTTCTCACTATTTGTGAGAGTACTTCTGAAATTTTCTCCCTCTAAGGGGTTACTAGCTCTTCTTCTCTCATGTGCTATGCTTCGAAGGTCTCTTGTGGATGGTTTTTGTTGATTTTGGATGGGAATTTCTGCAATTAGGGTTTTATCCCTTGGTTTCTTGGATGAAACAAGTGAATTTTCTGTAATTTATTCTTATATTATTAGCGTTTCATGGTAAATTTGCTATTTTATGCTAGACGTTTTGCTTGGTGAAACCCTAAGAGAGGAACATAAGTGCTTTTTCCTCTCACAAGGTGATTTTTTTCCAAAATTTGTGGAAGTATCTTTGCTAGGGTTAGAACCCTAAAGCCCTAAAGTGCTAGCACTTTAAGATTTTAACCCCAGATTTTGTAGAAAATCAGTGACATAAGCACACTAACACATAGAGTTAATGTCACACACTTAGCAAAATGTGATTTCTATCTTAAATGAAAATAACCCACATCACAACTATGTTTCATACGCAGAAACACACATTACTAAATACATTTGCAGCGGAAAATAACAATGAACAGCAGTCACAAATCCATATGAACACCCATAAATTTTGGTAGCCAGCCAGGGAAAACCCCAATGTGGGGAAACCCAATGAGAGAGATTTTATTCAGCATCAGTAAAGTACATATCAGCAGCAGAAATACATTTCCAGCAAGAAAAATTCACTTACAACAGCCAACAATCCCCACAATATTATGCCTTGAAATCTGTGCCAAATCTGTACTGCTGTACGACCCCCTTTACTGAACAACACCTCGAAATTCGTGCCAACAGTAAGTTGTACGGACAAAACAAAAAGCCCTTTCTGCAGCAAAGAAAAACTTCAGCTTGCCTTGAATATTGTGCCAGCAACCAGCCTGCCCTTTCTCCTTGTTGTACGGATTGTACGGATCCATATAGTATGGCCTCCAACAACAACAATATTCTTAGCACCTCTCACACAGAAAATCTCCTTGGGAAATGTGCCCAATATTCACTTGGGAAAAGTGCCCAGTTTGCTGCCCTCACTTTCCTTCTACAAGCTCTCTCAAAGTATGTCTTGCACATTGCCCTAGGTTCACTCTTATATCTGAAAATGATTTTTCACATCTAAATGTCTTTTGACCTTCCCCATCCCTAAATCTAATGGCAAGATTTAATCTTTCCTTTACAAGATGAAGGGACACGATTCATTCTCTCCAAAATAAATCACTTAAATATATTAAAGTAAAATTTCACTTTATAACATAAGTGCACTTTATGAAATAAAGTCACTTTAATATTAGAAGGTTACTTTACAAAAAGTCACTTTAATAAAAGAGCCACTTTATTACAACTTTATAAAACACCTTTTAGAAAGTTAAGCCCTTAGCAGTGTAAATGTAAGGTCACTTCCGCATACAAGACAAAACATGCAGAGTACCTCCCAAGCTACCAAAAGCTAACAGACTTTTGATCTTTGACTTAATTAAAGCTTCAAGAAGGGAGGAACGATTTCGAGGGCTCAAATGTGCTTGCACCCTAGAAATCCTTCTCATCAAGATTCAAAACCTAAAGCCCAAATGTGCTTGCACCTTAGGGTTTGAATCCTACCTCTTGGTTGCAATTATATCAAGCTTTAAGCTTAGTTGTATTTGTTGTTATAAGACTCCATAACCCTAAAAGGCACTAGTCTCAAAGCATTCTCATGGGAATTGATTGATGCACTCATTCTCTCAACACTTTCAAGCTTTCTACTAACTTTACGAACACTAACATTGACAAACTCATTGGATAATTTGCTGCTGTTACAAAAGTTTGCTACAACCATCTGATAACACTCGAATTTGCTGCATACACTCTTGTAAAGGTGGCCTAACTTATGCCAAGTTTTCATGGTCAATTGTTGCATTTCTGAGAATTAATTGTTGCTGCTAATACAAATCATTTACTGCAGTTATATAATTACTTATTGCTGCAAATTTGTATCAGCCATTGCAACTTATCTTGTCTAGTGTTTAGAAGAGGTATTAGTTACATGTCTGGATTTGGAAATAATCATATATATGTTGTAAAGTGTTCTTGTTTCGGGCAGGTACTCAAACAACTTCATACCTCTTCTACTACCTTGACCTCGACCAATCTTTCGATGATCAAGAGAGGGGGTGGTAGGCTTGGGTCTATACTTACTACTTTGATCCCTTGAGGTCATCGAAGAAGCCTCCCTTGTGGTGGACCTCTTTCATCGCTAAAATGAGGGAAGTTCTTATTAAGATGACAATGGTAGGATCTTCCATAGTTACGCAAGATTTGGGGTCTTGTGTTGGGATTTGCATAAGTACAAATGTTACGCTAACACTACGCACTGAGAAAAGAAAAATACAACCAATCACCTGCAACCCAGTGCCTCTGCCCCTGTTGTACGGCCCTATACCGACGATCTGTACGAATTGTATGCGCCTTGCACGACCTATACAATGCGTATGTACGTGCCTTGGACCACCTGTCCGATGAGTATGTACGTGCTCTGTTGCACTTGTCCTGCTCGTATGTACACATCCTGCTACACTAGTCTGACGCGTATGTACGTGCCCTGGGCTAACTGCTTCGTGCATACAGTGTCGTCTACGACTCAGATTTGTCCAGATCTGTTTGTTGCTACCTCCCACCAACTTCTCTTCTCCTTTAGACTGAACTGATCTCTAAGTGAAGTTCTTCTTCACCCTTGCTAAGATCTCCTTGAGCAAAAGTCCTTCTTTGCTCTCTCTATGAGTCACCGACTACAAATAAATGTGTTATACCTTGAGTTGATCTCTAGATGAAAATCCTTTTTCACCCTTGCTGATATCCTCTTGAGTCACAGTCCTTCGTGTCTCAAGCACTCAATGAATTTCATTGCTGGTTTATAGATCTGCAAAGATCTCCTTGCAGATTTGATAGATTTGCTACAAATTGCCGTGGATATGTGTTTGGTCCTTTAAACACTCACTGCTGCAAATCAAATCTAATAGATCCGTTGTCATAAACCGCTGTGTATCTAAAATTGGTCTCCCTCTCAGAGTGCAAGTTTTGATACCATGTTGAATTTTTATATGCTTTGATGCCATGTTGAAAAATCTCACTATCCCCAACACCTAGATAACTTACTACCTTGTGTTTTTCTTTGCTGAAAAGTAAATTACAACACACATAATAAAATATACTGGCTGGAGATAATAAACAACAGAAGCAAAATTGGAAACTAAACTTAACACATGCACACATAAATTCTACCCTTCAAATCAACTTTTCATTAATAATGACTCCAAGCTTAGAAGGGCTCCCTTACTAGGAAAATGACCCACTGAGGAAAATACAAAACAACAAAACCTGGCAAAAAAAAGAGCCTTGAAGAAACCCCTGCTGCTGAGCTGCTATACGACTTACTGTACGACTTGTTCAACGTGTATGTACGTGCTCCTGACTCCCTGTCCGGTGCATATGTACACACCTTGGGCACTTGTTTGGTGCGTATGTATGCTCTCTGGTTTTCTGTCCGACACGTACGACCTTCTGAACAATCTGCAAAACTGCCCAAATCCACTACCTACGATTTGTATGGCCCAGAAATCAATCCTTTGATTTTTGGTTGTTAGGTTTTCTCCTCTTGCTGCACCTTTCTACTTTCGTCCTTTGGACTTGACCTCTAGATGAAAGTCCTTCTTCACCTTTCTTGAGATCCCGTTGAGTCACAATCCTTCGTGACACGAGCACTTGAGCACAAATCCTTGTTTGCTCTTCTTGTCCTTGATCCCCTTGAGTCATAGTGTTTCGTGATTCAAGCACTTGAGCAAAAGTCCTTTGCTTCTAAGTGGATGTCTTTCTCCTTCACCTAGCCTGGCTTTTATAATCTTGAGTTATGGTCGAATCAAAGATAACCCTAATTTCCAAAGTGATTAGTGGTTGAGATTAGATCTCAACTCACTTGAGATCAATGGCTAAGATTCATTTAGTTCACTAATGCTAATAACCTTAGCATTTCATTAACTTAAACTCACTTTAATTATAAAAGGCACTTTACTCCAATAATTCCTTTAATTAAAGTAAATTACTAAGGTTGAAGGCTTTGGACGACTTTCACACATCTAGACACTTAGGCTTGAGCAAAAGTGTTTGTCCGATGCTACAATCATCAACAAGATTCATTTTCAGATTCAAATCATTCAAGCATTCATCAATCAACATTCAACATTGAACAATGATTAGAAAAACTTGATCATTCTCATTGATGGCTATAGAGTCTTAAACCAAGTACATTAAAAAAATTTCTCAATGCCATTTACGAAAATGAAACAAAAAAACATGGCCGAATCCTTAAGGCGACTCTTGTGTTGATCCATCATCATCATCATTGCTTAGACCCTTCGTCAATAAGCTCTCCAGTGAATCATTGCTCGCAATTATATGCTCCTCTTTTAGGATTGTAACTAGAGGTAGCTCGACGAGCCCGTCTTGTATGGCTTGTCATCCACACATACAACATCATCTTGTATTGATCCCTTTTTTGGGAAGGACCTTCACCTAGGGTCTTTCCGAGCAATGAGATGAATTGTGCTGTGAATGTAGACTAAGTTCATTGTCTCCTTTGATCCCAATGGCTTTGTATTCACTACATGGATGAAAAATTAAGTGCTGGTAGATTAAGTTCTTTGCCTTTCTTGATCCCAGCTACTTTCTCTTCATTGGATAGGTGAAGCTTAAGTTCTTTGCCTTTCTTGATCGAAGTTGAAGCAGTAGGGAGCCTCTATGCTAAAGCCAGAGCATATAAACCTGGGAGGTACCCACACGTATTCTGGTGTCGAGGATGAGGAAGGTGCAGGAGGCGAACTGAGCGACAGATGTATCTGCTGGTTGGTCCGTCATTTCAAAGTGCAGTAGGATGAGTTGCTGTAGGCTACCACGCCGTTTATTCACCAATGGGATCGTGCTATCGTATGCGAGCCGGGTTTCCTTGTAAACCACTTGATCCGACAGATTCCTTCGCTCGTAAGCTCCAGAAATGCCAGATCGGAGTGGCTGGATTTCTTTGCACCATGCCCTTGTCCTTGAGCGATGTATATAATCCAGGGCAGCGCTAGTGCACTTGATGTCAATCCAAGGGGCATGCCGCTTTCACTAGGTCAACTGGGTCGATTAGTTATAGATAAACCCGATCCATATGGTGCTATAAGCATATTTTTTACCTTCCTATAGTGTCACTAAAAACATCCTTCTTGGAGCCTCTTTTTCACGTAAAGAGGATGTTATCTATAAAGCTCCATTCCATTAAGGCCATATTATCAAGCAAGATCGAGAGAGTTATCCTTTTTCTCACTACTCCTCGCCTTCCATTCTGATCCGAGCAACGAGGCAGAGGGCACGACAGACGCTAACAACTTCTTAATTTATTTGTTTGTATTTGTATACGATGCATGGTATGCATTCACACAATTCTGGAATTCTATTTGATCACTCACACCGAATGAGGCCTTAAGAAAGGGGGTTACTGTGGCCAGTCTAATCTCTCGTTTTAGGCCTGCTGCCTCACTAAAAACCAAACAAGATCTGGAGTGGGGGGGAATTCACTACATCCACCAAGCGAGCGATAGATTCTCCAGAAATGAGTGTAAGTTAGTGGGAACCTTACTAACACTATAGAGAATATATCTCTTTCTTTTTCCATAGTTGGGAGTCCCCTATTTAGAGCTAGCCCTATTTAGAGCTAGTGAGATTCCCTATGTGATTACCTAAAGGTAGAGTAACTAACAAGACATCAAGACATGAAGCCGTTCCTTTATTAGAGCTACTATTGGAGCTACCTACCCGAGAGCAGATTTCAGAGACATTCCGAGCAGATTTCAGGGACATTTTGGGCATGTCTGTTCAGTTTCGAAATGGACATTGGTGATAGATATATCATATTGTCCGATCAACAACAGATCAGTTCCTGAATGCAAACCACAAAGGCTTCATGGCTCAAGGCCCAACCTTATGGGAGTACATCTGCAGACACTGAAAAGGAACAAAGAATGAAATGCATGAATCATTGGTCTCTATATCTGACATCTTTCGTCCTAGAAAGCTGCAAGGAGTAAATACCAGCTCCAACTAACATTCTATGCAATGAACATCAAAATTGAATTGAATGTTAGCCTGGATGATTCTGTACAGATAGATTCATCCCTTGAACCCTCTTCAGTTTATTGCTGCTTGAAGTTGGATGCCTCAGATTTTGAATACTGATCTGTTGCTTTTGAATTCGAAATTTTTTAAATATTTTTTATTATATATATTATTACCGTCGCCAACCCATCATCTCTTGAAAAATTTGGGGGTGTGCTCTAGCCACCCTGGACACTGATCCTCCTGTCTCTGCTGTTCCCCCTTTCTGGAAACCAGTGCAACATAGATTGAATCCTCTCACTCAGAGTCCATGTTATAAAAAATTTCATGTAAAAATGGCCTGTCCCTTACTGCATAATGAAGCATATCATATATAGGCCTTACAAATTCAAAAACAAATTTAACATCTGCCAAAAATGATCATCCAGAACCAAACAAGTCACTTCAATCGCTGCATCTGAGGTAGATTGCTTCCACTGTTCATGCATGACACTGATCATTGTGGAAGCTAAAGCCCCCTTCACCTCCAATAGTCACTGAAGAAGAATGTAGTAAGTCACAAATCTTTTATTAGCTGGTTTAAGTAACTCCTCTTTGGCAAACTTGCGAAAGATGGCTTGTGAATGGTGGTGATTACATATAATATTTCTGAATTTTGTGGAGATCTCAATTAGCACATGAATCCATTCAAGTTTGCCATTGTTTTTCAGTGCATTATTCAAAGAATGCATGGTGCATGATGTCCAAAAAATATGCCTAGGGGTACACATCAATATATATATATCAGCTCCGATCTTTTTACTATATATATATATATATATATATATATATATATATATATATATATATATATATATATATATATATATATATATATAATAAAAATAAAAACAACATAAATAACAATTATAATCTTCGTTAAATCTTGTAACAAGAAGGGGGTAAGCAATTTAA
>CBVK0100964534.1:0-10257 GCA_900067695.1 Picea abies | reverse complement strand
AGGCACTTATTGTGAAGCTATTGTCTTATAAACATTGTTGCTACAAATTTATGTTTGCTTCACCATTATATCAGCCATTGTTTTTATTGATAAAGTCCATGGTTTTATGAAGTACTAACAGCAAGTTGTACTTGTCTTGTTGTTTTGTTCCGGGCAGGTACATCTTGATACTTCACTACTTCATTGGTTAAAGCCCTGGGACTTTCTGATCAGTGTGACTTATGAGAGGGGACATTTTCATAGACATCTTAACCTTGCCTTCTCAAACCCCCAGGTCACTGACGACATCTCCCCTGGGCCATCAACCCTAAATAGAAAGAGGCATCCTATTTTCCTTTCCATTAACCTTTGCTTTAATCAAAGTACAAATTGTGCGATAACAAAGCCAAAACCAATTAAACCCAGCTTGTTCGAGCCAAAACAGGTCAAAACTGAACAAGTTGGCCAGTTTTATATCAATGCACTTCCTTGTACCAAAAAATAAAATTCAAATGATTAAATAGTTTGATTTGATTGTAGACTATAATACGATTATTTTTGGACTCGACATGCCATTTAGAACCTCAATGTAGTTGTATTTTGGTTCAAATATGTATTGCACTCAGTACCATTTTACTATATTCACCCTTACAATGATATACATGAGAAAAATTTTCCTCAGTACCATTTTACTATATTCACCCTTACAATGATATACATGAGAAAAATTTTCATATTTGTGTCTAATGGTTTGAATTCGCATAGATGTACATAAGCATATATTCTTTACTCAAAATTTGAATATTTTATGTATTCTTCGGTTGACTAGTCTTTGTGTCTAGTTTTTATAGGTTTCAGTCCAATTCCAAATCCGATTTCAATTTTTGGGGTTGACTGATTCAATCACCGGTTCGTTTCTTGTTGATTTTGTAGCTTTGGGAGGTATTCCCACTAGATGCCAAGGTGCCAGGCATGTAGGAAATTTCATTGGCATCAGTTTTGACTTTTGTCTCGTTAAAATCGGCCTAGAAATGAGGCCAAGGCATCATGGGCAAGTTGATAGGCTTTGTGGGCTTCTGTGGGGGTGCCACACCCACAAAAGATGATTAAAATATTATAATTAATTGTTGATTTTAGGAAGGGCTCCTAAACTCACTCATTGGACTCCTATATAAAGGAGAGATGTCACTGTGACATTAGATCATTTGTGCATGATGGAGATAGCATAAGTGAGGTGCACTTGTGCTAGGAGTTCGGAAATTTCAGCAAGCAGAAATCTGCAATTGTGAGGCAATCTAGTCCATGGTTTCTTGTTTTTTTTCTGTTCTTGTCTCAGGCGGGTAAAAGCTTCTATTTTCAGCCAAGGAAGAGGCACACGTGTGAGAAGAAGAAGAGTTGAGGTCGCACGTGTGACTGTAGGGACAGGTCGTACAATCCATACAACCACGTGGTAGCAGACCAAGGATCAAAAAAAGGGAGTCGTATGTGTAGAGGGCAGATTCAATCAACACGTGCGAGTTGGTAGGCAAGTAACAGATCTGTACTGTTAACGTCAATATAGGTACAGGTGGCAGTAGATTTGCAAGCAGCTTTCTGGTATTTTGCTGAGTTGTAATTGATTTTTGTTGTGAAGGACAGTTTGTACTCCGGATAATTTTGGTCAAAGGTTGTTGACCAGGAGAGCTAGTTTTGCTCTCAGATATTATGAATTTAATAAAGTTTACAAAACAGAAAATTGTCTCAGTTGTGTTGATGATTCAGCTCTTATCTTGTTATTTCCACTGCATATAATTTCATCATAATTTTCAGTGTGAAATTGTTCAGTGAAAGAAAGCTAGGGTTTGCTTGTTGCTCACTAGGTAGCAATTTCTAGATCTGAAAATTAGTCACATGGGTGCATGAGAGAATTGACATGGTGTCAAAGCTTGGGATCTGAAGAGATAGCGATCATCTTGAGACACACTGGAGGAGTTTTGTTCTTGTTTTGGTTCTTGTTCTTGTTCTGGGCAAGTAACTATGGTGAACAATTAAAGCTTGAGGACAAGTTGGAAGGGGCAACCAACTTTCAGGCATGGAAGGCAAGGGTTCTCCTTATATTAGAAAAGAATGACCTCAAGGAATATGTTGAGACTGTGATTGCAGCCCCTACCAATCAACAGGAGCTGACTGCTCACAAGAAGAAGGAAGTAAAAGGCCAAGCGGGTATTGCTAGAGTCCGTGAAGGACCACTTGATCCCTCACATTGTCGAGAAAGCAACTGCCAAGGATATGTATGATGCTTTGGTGGGTCTTTACCAAAAAAACAATACCAGCAGGATGTTACACATGAAGCATCAGCTTAAGACTGTCACGATGACCAGTGAGGACATAGTTGTCTGTTATTTCATGAAGATTACTCAGATCCGAGATCAGCTCACAACCATTGGTGAGACAGTACAGGATGTTGAGTTGGTGAATGTAGCCTTGAGAGGTCTTCCCAGGTCCTGGGAGCCATTTGTGCAGGGGATTTGTGCACAATATAAGTTACCGGACTTTGACAAACTATGGACAAAGTGTATCCAGGAAGAGACCCAGTTAGTGTCCAAGGATGATTTGGATGGTCCAGTGAAGAGTAGCAATGACGAGAACCAGGCCTTTGCAACCCGCACCAGGCAGGGCAGAAGAGGTTCTCCAAATAGAAGAGGTCCACCAGGAAGAAGAGCTTCTCCCAAGAGAGAAGCATCCCCAGAATCCAGACGGAAGAAAGATCTTAGCAGGATAAGATGTTTTGAGTGTCATGAATTTGGCCACTATGCTTCACAGTGTCCACTCCAAAGGGGAAGAGGAATAAGGCAGCACGCATCAGCAGCAGAGGTTGATGAGGTTGCAGATAGGTTCCAGAGGGAGATCTTGTTGGTCTCCACCCTTTCAAGTATTGTCTCCAGCAGGGAGAGATGGTTGGTGGATAGTGGAGCATCTTGTCATATGACAGGTACACGAGAGTTGTTTGACACTCTCACACAGACTGGCCCAGACTTATGTGTGGAGCTTGGTACAAGAGCCAAGTATTCGATACGAGGATCTAGTACAGTATCGTTTCGGTTGGATTCAGGGGAGACATTATGGGTCTGGAATGTGTTGTGGGTGCCAAAACTCAGGAGGAGTTTCCTCTCATTCTTGGAGATTGAGAGGAAGGGCTATCATGTGATGTTTCGACATGGCAGGTGTTGCTTGTGCCCAGACGGACTAGCTTCAAATCAGCAGTGGTTCTTGGAGTTAGGAAGGGCAACCTATATAGGCTGAGGGGCCAACCTATGGGTGTTATGGCCAGCAAGGGCAGAGAGACAGAGGAGGAGCACAGAGGCAAATGGCCCCACAAGTAGCACAGATTCAGAGGGAATTAGAGTTCAGAGGGAGACGACCCTCGGGATCTAGGAGGGAGGAGTAGCCTTCCAAGATTGTGCAGAGGACAGTGGAAAAGGAGCAGACGACCCCAGAGGTTGTGCAAACTTAGAGGGATTCAGGTTTCAGACAGAGCATGCGATCTCAGAGTGAGCCCGATCTCAAGGAGGGTCAGTTGGCTTATAGGGAGAGATGGTCATCCAGAGGGAGTTCAGGTGGGAAAGAGACATCTTCTAGGACTAGCAAACATGTTTAATGGGATGAGGAGGTTTGACAAGAGATGTAGGAGCAGGAAGCTTCTAAGAGTTGTGTACCTTCCATGGAGGATCTAGTTGATTCAACAGGTTTTGTTACCGTGATAGAGGAGGCCAGACAAGAGCCTCAGAGGCAGGAGGCTTCTAGGGAATGAGGGACATGTATGGAGGATCCTTGTGTTTTGGCAGGAATTGCTTCAGTCACAGAGGAAGTAGCCAGAGAGGCAGCCTGGAGAGCAGGATTGGCCTCGATGACTGAGGATGCGACTAGTCAAACAGATTTTGCCTCAGAGACCGAGGATGTGGCCAGTCAGAGAAACTGGACAACAGTGACAGTGGATGCAACGAGTCAAACAGACTTGACTGCAGAACTTTTGCCCGTGACCGCGTTCACATACCCATTTTCTACAATGACAGAGGGAGTAGCCAGTCTGGACTATTGGAGTATAGATGAGGTGGCTTATTCAGAGTGATATCTATGTATGCAACAGTTGTACATACAGATGTTGGAGGATGGTATACCTCCCTCTCTAAGAGGGAATGTTGATTTTGTAGCTTCGGGAGGTATTCCCACAAGATGCCAAGGTGCCAGGCATGTGGGAAATTTTTTTGGCATCAGTTTTGACTTTCGTTTTGTCAAAATCGGACTAAAAATGAGGCCAGGGCATCATGGGAAAGTTGATGGGCTTCTGTGGGGGTGCCACACCCACAAAAGATGATTAAAATATTTTAATTAATTGTTGAGTTTAGGTAGGGGTCCTAAACTCACTCATTGGACTCCTATATAAAGGAGAGATGTCATTGTGACATTAGATCACATTGTGGAAGAATGGAGTTGGCATAAGTGAGTATGCATTTGTGCCTAAAAGGATTTGTGATCTCAACAAGGGAAAGTATGCAAGGTGGCGAATTTGGCCCTGAAGAGAGGAGAAAAAGGTCGTGCGTGTGGAGTGAATTTTTTCGTGCCATACACAGTTTGTAGAAGAACGAAACATGTATATATGTGTATTGTAGAAGGACAAATCACACATAGGGTATACATGATTTGCAGTGGAGCAAGCCACGTATGCTTGTGGGTTTCCAGTTGGTGAATCACGTATCTGATTTTTAGGGTAGGTACAGATCCATACAAGCTAATAGGTGATGTTAGTAGGCCGTATAGGTGATCCACAATAGTTTCTTGGGCATAGAATATTTCTAGATATTGTTGAGGGTTGGTTTTCTTGTTTGTATATTGGAAGACAAGGTTGTCCTTAGATTTGGTGACTTTGAGAGGACTGGTTTTGGTCCTCAGATTTGGAGAATTGGATAAAGTTACAGAACAAAAATATTGTGTCTCTTGTGTATTGATGATTCATCTCTGATCTTGTTGTTTCTGCTACATATGTTTTTTTTTTAGTTAATAATTTTAGTGTAAAGTTGTTCAATGGTAGTTAGATCACTAGGAAGCAATTTTCAGATATGAAATTAGCCATATAGAGTTGAATGTGAAAATTGACATGGTTTCAGAGCTTGGGATTTGAAGAGAAGGGGATCATCTTGAGACACTTTGTTGGCTACAACACTATAAAAGTGTTGTACTTTTTCTTATTCTTGTTCTTGTTATGGGAAGGTCAATATGATGAATACATTGAAGCTTGAGGATAGGTTGGAAGGGACAACCGACTTCCGAGCTTGGAAGGAAAGGGTTCTCCTTCTATTGCAAGAGAATGACCTCAAGGAGTATGTTGAGGATGTGGTTCCTAGCCCGACTGATCCAGTAGATTTGGCATTTCACAAAAAGAGGGAAGTGAAGGCCAAGCGAGTATTGTTAGAGTCAATGAAGGAACAATTGATTCCTCACATTGTCTAGAAAGAAAATTCCAAGGATATGTATGATGTTTTGGTGGGTCTTTACCAAAACAAGAATACTGACATCAACTTCAAATTGTTAGGATGACCAGTGAAGACACAAGTGTTAGTTATCTTATGAAGATTACTCAGATATGATATCAACTCATAACTATTGGTGAGGCAATGCAAGATGTTGAGTTGGTGAATGTGGCATTGAGAGGTCTTCCTAGGTCATGGGAACCATTTTTGCAGGGGATCTGTGCACAAGACAATTTACCAGACTTTGAAAAACTATGGACACATTATATCCAACAGGAGAAGACCATGCTAGTATTCAGAGATGATATGGATGATGCGATAAAGAGTAGAAATGATGACAACCAGGCCCTTGCAGCCCACACTAGGAAGGGAAGAAGGGGTTCTCTAGATAGAAGAGGTCCATCAGGGAGAAGGGATTTTCCTGAGAGGGAAGCATCTCCAGAGTCAAGATGAAATAAGGATCTTAGTAAGATCATATGTTTTGAGTGTTATGATTTTGGGCACTATGCTTCATAGTGTCCACATCAGAGGGGAAGAGGAAGAAGACAACATACATCAACAATAGAGGTTGATGAGGTTGTAGACAGGTTCTAGAGAGAGATCTTGTGGGTCTCTACCCTTTTAGGTACTGTCTCCAGTAGGGAGAGATGGTTGGTGGATAGTAGAGAATCTTTGCACATGACAAGTGATAGAGGTTTGTTTGACACTCTCACAGAGACTCTCTTAGAATTATGTGTGGAGCTTGGTACGAGAACCAAGAATTTAATATGAGGATACAATACTATATCATTTCGATTGGAGTTAGGAAAGATACTGAGGGTGTCGAATGTGTTGTGGGTTCCATAACTTAGGAGGAGTGTCCTCTCAGTCTTAGAGATTGAGAGGAAGGACTATCATGTATTGTTTCGAGATGCATAGGTATTTCTTGTGCCCAGATGATCTAGCTTCATATCAACAATGGTTCTTAGATTTAGGGATGGAAACCTATATAGGCCGAGGGGCCATCCTATGAGTGGTGTGGCCAACAAGAGCAGAGAGATAGATGAGGAGGAGTAGGTGGCTCCACAAGTGGTGAGGTAGGTGATACCACCAATAATACATGTTTAGAGGGAGCCATAGTTCAGAGGGATTCAAACCTTAGGATAGAGGAGGGAGGAGCAGCCTCCCAGGATTGTGCATAGGATAATGGATAGGGACTAAATGGCCCTGTGGGATGTGCACACTCAGAGGGAGTTAAATTTTAGGAGGATCATGCGATCTCAGAGTGAGCCTGATATTGGGGAGAGTCGGTGGTCTCAGAGGGAGAGATGGTCATTTAGAGGGAGTTCCCCCTCATGTTGAGTTGGGAGAGAGACATCTTCCATGAATAAAAAACATGTATCATGGGTGGAGGAGGTCATACATGATCTTCAAAGGCAGGAGGCTTCTAGGGAATGTGAGACCTCCATGGATGATACACTTGTTTCACCAGGTATTTCTTCAATGACAGAGGAGGCATCCAGACAAGAGGACTGGGGAGTAGGGTTTACTTCAATCACAAAGGGATCAGACAATGAGGAATATTATACAATAGGATTTTCTTCAGTGATAGAGGATGTGACCAATGAGACAAAATTTTCCTTAGGGAATGAGTATAAGTGGATTGCAAAAGGATGAATCACGTATAGGGTATACGTGATTTGTAGTGGAGCAAACCATGTATGTCCTTGGGTTGTCAATTGGTGAATCATGTATTTGGTTTTTAGGGCAGGTACAAATCCATACAGGATCAAAGGTGACATCAACATACCATACCGGTGATCTACAATAGATTCTTGGGCAGAGAATATTTCTAGATATTGTTGAGATTTGGTTTTCTTGTTTGTATATTGGAGGAAAAGGTTTTCCTCAAATTTGGTGACTTTGAGAGGACTGGTTTTGGTCCTCATATTTGGAGAATTGGATAAATTTATAGAATATAAATAGCGTGCCTCTTGTGTATTGATGATTCATCTTCGATCTTGTTGTTTCTGTTGCATATGTGTTTTTTTTAGTCAATAATTTCAGTGTAAAGTTGTTCAATGATAGTTATATCACTAGGAAACAATCTTTAGATTTGATATTAGTCACATAGAGTTGCATGTGAAAATTGACAGAAGTGTTTAAAAGTGTATTTAATAATAGGAAAAAATAATTGTTTTTAACATATTCAATGATATTTACCATCTCTATGTTTCTATCGATTATTCCCCATTGGCTCTTATTACTTCATGCTCGTCTTGATGTTACAAGTGTGGGAAAACATAGGTAGGGTAAAATAGAGGCAAGGTAGGCTAGCACCCATCAAGATAAAATAAGTGTTTTGGATGTTGGGGAAAATTCCCCTCCACCCTTCATCGTCTTTCAAGACCCAATTGCAAGTAACGACATGACCATAGTTTTGTTGCCCATTGTCAATTCAATTACAATCATCTATCCCTTGTTGTCAATTCTAGGTTGCTAGGTGGTTGTTCATTGTCAATTGGATAACTGTGTTGTTCCTACACTTATCTTTCATTGGGTCATCAATTCCATGGTTGTTTTCCACCAAGGGCTCATGAAGGAAGGAAATTAGCAACGTTTTTTGGCCTCATGGAATTCTAGCATGATCACCATTTTGACTAAATGGAGAGGAATATGGAATAGTGCACATAAACAATCAAATGGTGGGAAAAATACGAGAACTAGAGGTGTTGAATGCCATTAGGGATAATTTTATTGGCATCCATCTAAAAATGGGTTGCAACTTCTTCCTTTCGCCAGATGAGGGAGATGATCATGACATATCTAATAGTTGGAATAGATTGTTGATGAATAGAAAGTGAACTGTTTGATCCTCCTTTGTTGGAGGCATAGAGTGTAATACCCCTAGGCTGAACCCAAATTGTAAATGTACATATGCATTATAGGCTGGTGAGATGGGATATTATGGGTCAGAGTGCCTGTGTATATATGTTTTAGGCCGGAGTACCTGTGTAATTATTAGGCCAGAAAGGCTATATGCCGAAACGCCTTTGAGTCAACATTGTAAAATGTAATCACTCAGATATATTAATAAAATACATCATTGCTGTAGACCAAGTTAGACGAAAGAGTATGAGGGGTTAGGACTCCACAAGAGGGAAAGGGGGCTAAGGGATTAATAAAGAGGGGCTAAGTCAAGGAGGCTTAAGCTAAGGAATAAAATAATTTTACTCCTAAAGTACTAAGTCTTATAATATTATGTTATCCTAAGTTCCTAAAGGGAGGGGAATGAATTACTAGTGGGGAACAAGTTAGTTCCTTATGTGAAAGGTGTCAATTTAGGCACATGCATATATATTATTGAGAATTAGTGTAATTCTAATTCATTTTTCCTATCATTCGTTCATGCTAACCATCATTAGTACCTTGCTGGAGTGTAATTTGAAGTTGGTTACCATGTAGATCCTTGGTGGCTTGGGTTGAAGAAGCAAGTTGTTAGGCACGTGGAGAAATCTCTCTAGGTGAGAGAATTGCTGGGATATGATTCCCTATGTTCTAGAATAATGGGTTTTGAGCTTCTTGAACAACCTTGTGTTCTAAGTGCCATAGAGCTTTGAGACTTCCTAACCATCTTGTTGCAAAAGCCCTGGAAAGGAAGTGGGATAGCTAAAGAACTATTGAGCAGAGAAGGGGTACACTTCTTGGGGTGGGGCAGGATCTGAGGAATGAGAGGCTATGAGATAGAAACTATTGTTGGAGTTGGCACCTGAGCCTGTCTTTGTTGAGATGTTTTCAAACCTTATTTTTTCTTAGCATCCTTTGCCCTAGTGGAGTCTTAGCTCCATCTTGGGGTTGACCTATTGTTGAGAGTATATGAATAGCAGAGTCTATGGTTGGGAGAAACATCTGAGGTCTGCACACAATTGTTGATTTACAACAAAAGATAAGTGTTCTTTTATGTGTTCTTATATGTTGATTAATGTGTGTATGTCGAAAAAATGTACATAATTGTATGCATGTATAGAATATTGCTAGGAATACATAATTGTATTCATATACATGGCATATTGTTAATTAAAATGGTATTAGAGAAAATAATTTTGTGTTGTATGGCTTAGATTGGGGTTGGGTATGTTACAAGGTGGTATCAGAGCCACGGGTTCAATATTGAGCCTGCACGGGGCCATTTGACAACACACAAAAGTTGAATTGCAGAAATTAAATTTCAAAGGATGTTTGCAACATGTTTGTCAAAATTATTCTCATGGAATTGTGGGAATTTCATTGGAAAATTGAAGGAAATGATTCTAGGAGTTAAAATTCCCAATTTTTTTACCATTGTTTGGTCATTTTTGGCTCGTAGTTGGTTGAATTTTGGAATTTTAGAGTAACCATGGAAAGGGCGAAATTGGGTAAAAACAAAATCCCAATTCATGAACGAATTCGAGTGAAATTCATGTCCAAAAATGAAAAACAATCATGCGTGGATGTAAATGGTTATTTGTATGGATGGAGTTGGCCACAATAAACTTAATTTCAGATTTCCATGGTGGATCGGGAAGAAATTTGAAAATTATGAAAATCTAGAAAAAATCAAAATTTGGGTATTTTTTTGTACATGGCGTCAGTATGACGTGACAATGATGTGGTGATGAAGTGGAAGTGATGTGTATTCCCATGGTGGATTTTGGTGGCATAGTGGTAGGTTTAAGGTGTGTGTGATGGACCAAAAAATGATATGGGTGTTGAATTTTAATGAAGATTTGTACCTTGGACAAGTGGTTCCTAT
>CBVK0100964533.1:0-10257 GCA_900067695.1 Picea abies | reverse complement strand
TAAACTTGCTAGGGTTCGGATTTAATTTTGTGTTTTTTTTTTTTTTTTTTAATTTAAATATGTTATAAATTGGACTTTTTTGTGGTCATTACCATCATTTTTATTTAAAATTCAATATTATTAAAGATATATATTTTAATGGTTACCATTACACAATTAAATTTTAAAAAGTACTAAATCCATTTTTATTTAAAAATTAATAATAAAGTAAAAAATATATTTTAATTGTTGAAATTCTACAATTCAATTTGCAAAGGACTAAATCCATTTTTATAATAAAAAATATAAAATTCAATGACAAAAAGTTGTAACTTTAACCATAATATTTTTTTTGTAAATAAAAGTAGAACCTTGTATTAATGACATCCATAAGCTATACATAGACAAGTGTTAGTCACATGTACCGCCACAAGAGGGAAACCAGGACAGGTGACTACTTGATGTTCATATATTGACACATCCTTCTGAGTTCCAGCCTTGCTGGAACTAAAATGTTTACACAAAAATTACAGTTTGTCTGCGAAAACAAAAATATGCAAACCATGTTCTACAACCTTCTGCTTAGGTTAGCTATAGACAGAGCTGCCATGACTGAAACTACATAGACATAATAAGAAAAAACTGCTAGTTCATTTATCTTTCTGTCGTGGTACGCTAGACCAACGACTCTGCAACTAAAAAAGACAAAAAAATGAAACCTGGAAACATCAAACCATAGCTGGGCCTGGTTGTCGATGTATTGTGTACACTGCGGTGAATCGCTGAATGCAAGTCGGGCATTTGGTGCGTGCAGGAGCATCCGTGAGCGCATCGAACATGATATCCATCCGTTGGTTGAGGACTCTCTGTGAGTGCACCTGGTCATCCTGCTTCTGCCTGATCTCGAAGAGGAGTCAAAGGTGCTCCTCCACGGGATGGTTGGCGAAATGTTGTGGATGATCTTCCTCCTCCTTTCCAGCTGCGTTGTCATCCCCTGTGGTGATATCTTTGGTTGTTCCTGCTTTGTTCTCCAGTTGCCAACTTGGAGGAATCTCCTCCTCTACCTTGCAGCTTCCATAGCCATAGTCGGGGTCGCCAGACTTGACGATGGGAGAGGCCAAGAGGTTGGTTTCCAGAGTGGGGCGCGCACCCAAGGGTGGCGCCTCCGCTTTTACCTCGATCGGTCTGTGAAGCGGTGGAGGAGATGAGGGGCAGTGAGAAGTAGAGGAGGTCGCCTCCAATTTTACCGGACGGGCTCCATGGAGCTGGAGAGGAGCCGACTGCGTCCTCTGGGAAGTGTGTCGTGGGCTGGCAAAGTGAGCAATGAGCACTCTTTGGGAGGGGGTAAGTCTGTTACCACGAGAGAGGGTGTTGTTGTTGCGGGCACCCCTCTTGGACTTTCTGCGTTCCCGAGGCGTGCTGGGGGGAAATGTGGGTGGAGGAAGGAGGAAATGGAGGCTGGGGAGAGATGCAGGGAGTGATGGAGGGAAACGGAGAAGCAGAGAGGGAGAATGGAGCGGAGGAAGACAGTGAGGATGCCTCTGGTGCGTGGAAAGAGGTTGCAGAGAAGAAAATCTCAAGAATTTTTGTGAGAGCCGAGGAGCTGAGCAGCGAGAGAGCACCAGGAAGGGCAAGGAATGGAATGAGGCTCCCGATCAAAGGCATGATTGCCCCTCTTTTCACCATTGAAACCTGAAATGACCACCACGTCCGCCATTGAAGTCTGAGATGACCGCTGCGTCTTCGCCCTGCCTGGGTGGCTCGCTCCCCCAAATTCGCTCTCCAGGTGACACTCCATCCGGGTAACTCTAACCATAATATTAAAAATATATCTTCTAATGATAAAAATTACATAATTCAATTTGGAAAAGTACTAAATCCAGTTTTATAATAAATTACATAATTCAATTTGGAAAAGTACTAAATCCAGTTTTATAATAAAAATATAAAATTGAATGACAAAAAGTTTTAACTCTAACCATTCTTTTCTAATAGAATTCTAGTGAAATTGCCCCCCAAAAGTCTAACTAGTAAACCTTTTAGATTTCTCTTTCATTCTTTTCACGTGACCAGCATGAAAGACGTCCAGATGATTGGAGATAAGTCACACAAAAAAGATAGAGTCGCGTTTTTGTATCCCTCGATAAAATCTGAGATGGATGAAGTTTTAATGGCTAGGCATCAGGATACAGGTCAAAGTTTTATGCCTCCCAATCGTGCTCACGGATATATTGCTCTTTCCATCACGACCGTAATATCGTATTACGACTTTGCAACGCGTACATAGACTGTAAAACCCTTTGTCTACTGCTTATCAGGGGAATGGTAGGTCTGAATGTCATCTTTGACTCGAATTTGAATATCTCAGGATAAACTCACTGCCTATATATACTACTTATCTCATACTTTTTCTTTATCTCCCCATTCTATCTGCAGAATCAATCTTACACTGAAAGGGCTCAAAGATCAATTTCGATCTTCCGAAGAGTGCCAACACATAGCTTCGACTCCAGTTTGTTCTGATACACTACAAGCAAGCAGAATCTGATTTCTAATTATAAACTATCACAGAAGATGGTTCAATTTCCATTTCCCCTTGAACGAAATGATTTGTGGGCTTCTCAGACGAAGCCCTCACTGTGTCCCTCTTCACCAACTACTAATGCGAATAGTGACGGGCCTGCACAAGTAAGCCAACCGCAGGTTGCTAATTTGTGGCGAGAAATCCTGGGAGTCAACTCTTGGAATGGACTTCTTGACCCCATGAATCCCGTTCTCAAAGCTGAGATCCTGAGATACGGTGAATTTGCGGAGCTCTGCTATGACGCTTTTGATGACAGACACTACTCTGAATATTATGGAACGTGTAAGCACAGTAAACGCTCTCTTTTTGCGAAAATGGGTTTCGGTAATTCTGGATATGAAATAACCAGATATATATACGCTAATACTCATGTTTTAGGCTCGTTCTTTGGAGAGAGATCAAGAGACGAAGGTGTTTGGATAGGTTTTATTGCAGTTTGCACAGATCCAAAGGAGATAAAGAGACTGGGACGACGTGACATAGTGATTGCCTGGCGAGGGACGAGCACACCGCAGGAATGGATAGAGGATTTAAAAGACATATTAGTTACCGCGACACTATCTCATGCCAGATCATCTGCCACGCCCACTAGTACGGCTGTTCCAAATTCTCCAGATCCAAATGTTCGAATAGAAAAGGGATTTATGGACTGTTATACTTCTACGAATGAAGAATCTGAAAAATGCAGCAGAAGCGCCAGAGATATTGTAGTGGGCGAGATAACAGGGCTCCTGAAACAATACAAGGGCGAGAAGCTGAGCATAACAATGACAGGACACAGCTTGGGAGCAGCCCTTGCTACGTTGAGTGCATATGATATCAAAGAGACGCTGAACACGAGTATGCAATCAGCTATTCCGGTCACGGTGTTTGCCTTCGCCTCTCCTCGTGTAGGAAACCCAACCTTCGCCCGACGTATGGAGGAGATTGGTGTCAAGGTTCTCAGGCTGGTAAACACGCACGATGTGGTTCCCAAGGTCCCTGGATTTTTTATGAACGAAAACATGGAATGGCTCAGCAAACTCCTGAGTTGGCTTCCCTGGACATATTCGCATGTGGGCATCCAGGTTTCTCTCGATATCGAAAACTCCCCGTTCTTGAAGCAGACCCATAGTCTCTCTGATTTTCATAGTTTAGAAGTTTATCTACATTTACTCGACGGCTTTGATGCGGAGAAAAAGCCTTTCAAATCTTTAGGTAGAGATCTAGCTCTCGTCAACAAAAGCTGCGATTTATTAATTGAAAGGCTTCACATACCACCCTACTGGTGGCAGGAAAGAAATAAAGGCCTTGTCAAAGGGGCGGATGGCAAATGGACACGGCCCGACAGATCCCCTAGATCTCCGTATGCAGTCTGCGACCCTCCTGAGCTATGATCAACTAGCCTGCAAAATGATCTAAGGTGTCGGTTTTCTTTCTTGCTAAACTTGAATTCAAATCAAAGAACAATTTGGTTTTCGAACCTAATTGATATGAAATCTGGGTTCCACAGAGAGAATTCATCAGAGCAGCTGAAGCCCTTACAATCTTGGCGACGATGGAGTGAAAACCTGAAAATATTGTTGATGATGGACTGAAACCCTAAAAGTCTTTGCCACAATCAAGTCAAATGCCTCATATTTTCTGGATCCCTGTAATCTTTTTCGCAAAATTGTCTTCTACGGCACATTTTTTGAACTATTTTGGACCATTCTCCATTTAATTTTATGCCTTCTTGGTCAATTTGGAACAATGAGAAATGTTGGACGACTTCCAGTCAAGATTATAAAGTCAAGCTTCCGGTGCGTTATTGCGGGTTTTAGCGCAAAAACAATAAATTATTTTGGTTTTGCTACATGTAGTGTGACGGTGTCATGACATGCTTTAAAAATTGAGAGTGCCTCTTGAAATTCACTTCACAGCCACAATTTTTGGGCCATCTTGATCGTTCTGGCTTGGTTTATGTAAAATTTACCTATTATTCTGAATCACGAACATCTTTTGGGTATAGATAAGATGAATTTGTCAGTATTTGCGGATTTAAGCAGCATTGCGTTTTGCATTTCTTAAATAAAATCACTACATACTAGTATGGGAAAGGCCATATCACGGGCAGCTCCATGGGATGGTACAATTGTTACGGACGGTTCAAGCTTTGTGTTCCATTTTAAGAAGGTTGTAGGTCATTAATAAGGTTGTAGGTCAGGGGTTCAAACTTTGTGTTCTCATTAATAAGGTTGTAGGTCAGAGGTTCAAACCTTGTGTTATCATTAATAAGGTTGTAGATCACGAGTTCAAACCTTGTGTTCCCATTAATAAGGTTGTAAACCTTGTGTTCCCATTAATAAGGTTGTAGATCACGGGTTCAAACCTTGTATAATATCTGCGTTCATCGTCTCCGCCTTTATAATATTCAAGTCCTTGCTCGTCCAAGGGCGAGAAGTTCTGTAGCAGGACAGAGTGCGTAGATACCTGGCTTCCTGCAGGGATTGTGATACTTGGCTTCGGGCAGGGGTAGAAATAGGGAATAATAAGCCGAGAAAGCAAAGAAGGCATAACCATGTTAAAGAAGTCGGTGCTCAAGCGCCGATGAGTGGAATCAAATCAGAAAATAGCCCAAGCGCACAGCTACGTGAATGGATTTTATGGATTACAAGGAAAAGAAGCCAAGTCTGGAGAAAAAACAAAAAGCTGTGATTCGAACAACAGACAAGGAGGACGTCGCTATTTTACTCACAGACCAGGATTAATAAGAAAGATATTTACACTTCCAATTTTTTAAGTCAAACGAATTTGACTCCTAACCAATATAACTTATAATAAAAATGTCATATTTTAAGTGTTTTACATAATATGATTAAGAATTTATTGTGGGGCTTATCAATTGCCACTTAGTACTTTTGCAAATCCAAAGAAGGTTACTTAAGTTTTATCATTTACTTCTTCACTATTAAATTGTTACGTTGTGGTTATGTGAGGTAACTTTTTTACTTTTATCAATACCCGTTTGGCTTAAGTTGGAGTTTTAACATGAAAACATTAAGTATCAAATTCGTTCACATGTCTATCCTTAGACCAAAAAGCTATTTGCATTAACCAAATGAGCATTTGTATCAAGCAAAAAACCATATGAAATGAAAGGATACAACAACCAAACACATTTACATTCGAGTTAAGAATGTAAACATCATATTAAGTGGGTTTAATATATGAGCTAAAGTAGATATATGGCCCTAATGAAAAGCATATAATTTGGGTGAATTTTATATTGAAATATGAAAACAAATTTGAATCCATCTTAGAAAAATGTAAATATAATTTGTTTTGAATCCATGTAAATATAATTTGTTAGCACAACGAGCATCCATTAGTTTAAAGTCTAAACTCTTTATCACTTGCATCTATACAGGCTGCAAATCACTTGAGTTTATCTTTGTATTTGGGTGAGAGCACAAGGCGGGCAATAAAGTGGCAAAGGGGTGAGCAGGAAGGTGCACCCAAAAGAACACATGCGTGTTTCTAGGAACCCCAAAACTCCACTCAGCGTGCCACATAGGCACATTTCGAGGAACCTGTGCACATTCATAGGAACACATGTGCATTCACAGGAATGAATGTGTGCGCATTCCTAAAAAAATTGAAATAAAAATGACCCGTCCACGCTTTAGAAACACACAGATGTTCCTAACTCTCTACCTAACTCTTTGTCTCCTCCCATCTATCTCTCTCACTTTCTGCCCCCACTCTCTATCTCTCTCTCTCTCTCTCTTTTCCCCCACTTCCCGCCACTTTCCCATCTCTCCCTCTTGTTTCCCTCTCTCTCCATCCCCTACTCTCCCCTCTCTCTCTCTACCTATCCCTCCATCCCTCATTCTCTCTCTCTATCTCATTCACACACTCACTCACTCACTCTCCCTCTCTCTCTCTCTCTCTACCTAACTCTTTGTCTCCTCCCATCTATCTCTCTCACTTTCTTCCCCCACTCTCTCTCTCTCTCTATCTCTTTTCCTCCACTTCCCGCCACTTTCCCGTCTCTCCCTCTTCTTTCCCTCTCTCTCTATCCCCTACTCTCCCTTCTCTCTCTACCTATCCCTCCCTCCCTCATTCTCTCTCTCTACCCCATCTCTCTCTCTCATTCACTCACTCACTCTTCCCCATCTATTACACAAATTTTAGTGCCAAGTTGGAGTATTTTTATGTTTATATGTTTTAAATTAAATATTTTAATCTTCCAATTAATCTAAAACAAAATACAAATTGTTAAATAAGGTTCTTAATAAAAAAAATTAATTTAAAAAATTAAAATATAATTATAAAAAATTAAAAAAACTAAAATTAATAAGATATCTAATCTTTTAAAAACATTATGAAATAAAAAATAATTTAAAAGTCAAATCCTAATAGATTATAATATAACTTGTATTTGAATAGATGTTGCCATATTCTCTTACTGGTCTCTAAATCAATGAATTGAGAGCGAGCTACTTAAAAAAGAGTAAGTTTTGTTGATAAAGAAATGTTGGAATAACAAGTTCATAAGTTGGAGATTTAGATGCACCCAAAGTGATCAATGTTGAGTGTATCTTTCTTATCTTATATAAGTTAGTTATGTTGTAGGTTATATATAAATGATCTTATGGAATGGTTTATCATTCATGATATATGTGATCCATTATATTTTAAGTCATGCTAACTTGTGTTTGATGTCAATTGCTATCGTTTTGGTAAAAAACGCCTAGAGATGTTCACTTTCAACAACTACTTTTGCATGCATCCATTTCCTTCCTAACATGCCTTCAACATAATCAATTATGATTAGAAACGCGGAGAAAGGACACTGCTAAAGTTTGCAGACTCCTAGTATCTTGCGACACCTCCGGCACGAAGCTCTCAAAGGTTTTTATAACCATACGAGAATTCCACGACTACTTAATCCCTAAACCTTCTATTCGTAACGTTTCCCAAACCCTCTATCAGTGGTGTTTTATCATATTTAGCGTGCACGACAAGTCTTTAGAAGATTAGCGTGCACGACAAGTCCTCAGAAGCGTACCTCCGTAGAAAAGCATGTTATTTATGATTTCCCCGCTGGAAGAAAACTCAATCTTGATCAATGTATGGGTTGAATCTGTTAAAAGAGAAGGGCGCAAGGGAGTCGGTCCCAGTCTTTCAATGAAGAACTACAGTGATAGCCGCAATGGAATCGATTTTGAGAATGCATGGTAGTAGAGGCAACATATTTTTCTCACTGAATAGGTTGTGGGATTTCAAACTCATATACCTTAACAGATTTATCTCCATGATTCAACAATGGGTTTTTCGTCTGATCGGATACAACATAATCATTTCAATTATTCGAACACTGGACATAGATTCCTGGGAATGCCACAGAGTTGAATCCTATGTTAAGGAGTTCACATCTTATATACACACATGAATATTTACGATCAATCTTGTCAAGGAGATAGCGCATAATCCTTGTATACATGCTTGTACTCTGAGTATACATGCCTGCATCCTGCATGTTTTTCCCGTCTCAAAAACTCGAAAAAATGGTGGTTTGTCGAGATTTAGGGTTCCAGATTGGTAAATATTGAGTTAAGGACCGGTAAGGACTCTGTGAACGGTTTTTATCGACACCTGGAAGCGATTTTAGTGTACTCTAGGAGTGGGTTTCGATTAAAATGGCGGCGCTGAACCAGAAAAATGAACACACCCCACCTTTGATAGGGAAAATGGGAAGATATACGGTTTTTATTAAGCCCACTCCCATCACTGCTAGACCGACAACTGCCATTCCTAAGCCCAAGAATGTTGTGGACTTGGAGGCCCAAGCCTCCCCTGCTGTTTCTACCCCACCGTAGACATTGATCGGTTCTGTTTTGGGCTCGATTTCTAATGCCATTGCTAAAATCCAACATGTACATTCAAGAGTGGACGAGTATCTCCCATATTGGTCTGGTTTGAATCAATCTGAGTACCAATGGGATATGAATGAGTATCTAGAAATGAAGAATATGGAATCAGAGAAAGGGAAACCAAAAGAAACAATAGGTAAGGGCCAAGAAATGCAACAGATTGGTGAGCATGTTATGAAGGTATATTTTCTCACCCTTCTTCTGGAACTGATAGTTGTGTTAAAATATTTTAGTACGTGTACCAATACTGTTCTTGTGAGGTACTTTGGATCAAATTGAGAGGAAAACAAGTCGCCAAGAGAAAGTATAGACCATAAATGAAAATAGAGAGACCAACAAGAAAAAATAAATGATTATATACGAGCAAATATGGGTTTATATGTGACCTTATCAAGGAATTTGATAAAACGAAACACGTGGGCCTCTTGGAGTGTTACATGTATAATGCTCATATTACATGTTTGTTGGTTTCTGCCATGTATTGTAAACATTATGTGATGGAACCCTTTTACCTGCAATGTCCTCCCATACTGTTCCATTTTAGAGTATATCTCAAGCGTGCTTGGAAGACTAGTTTAAAAGGTTTGTATCTTTGTCCACTTCTTATCAAGTTGAGCATGCATGTGTAGTGTCACCCACCGTAGGTGGATTATTATTTCAATCTCTACAATAAGTTTTCAAGGCTCCTTTAAGGATCTCTATCTCAATCACTTCGAAAAATATAGCAGGTGTGAGTTGTGTCACTCATTTACAATTAGAGCTAAATTATTAACCTTCATCTACTGGTTTGTAACAACCCAAATTGGATTGCAGATGAAGAGGTTGCAGACCATGTTTGCACAAAGACAAAATCGTAGTGTTGTGGGTGGTCAAGCCCAGGCTTCAGTTTTGAAACCAGGCTCTGATACCATGTGTAAGGCCTTTCATACAAAGCCTAATAATAAATAAAAAATCTATTCATCTTCTTGCAAAAATAAGTTCAATTTAGTTCAAGGTATTCCTTTCATGATTTTCTTTACAATAGCATAATAATCAACAACAACATAATAACAATATAAAATGCATAAAATACGTACCTCTACTTGTATATTAGTTGATTTAGTCCCTGGTTCTCTTGTTCTTGAGCTTGCCCAAACTGCTCAATTGAATATTAACCTCCCAACCAACTAGGAACAACTTCTCTGGCTCCCTAGCTCCAGTAATCCTTGCGGCTTCTTGGCCCCCCAGCAACAACGGTGCCCTGTGAGAGTTTCCAAAATGCCCTCTTTTCCCCATTTTTCTCCTCCTACTCCTTTACCTTTTGAAGAAATTTCCAATCCAAAATGAGACCCCTCTCTCCTCTCTTCCTTATCCTCCTCTCTCAAATCCCCCTCATTAATTTCCCAAGAACCTTATCCCCCCATTAATTACTTCACCCACCTTTTGATAATAAAATAATAAAAGACTCATTTAATATATTTTAATAATTAATTAAATTTAAATTAAAAACTATGATAAAAAGTAATCACTTTGAGTCGTTACAGAAATCAATAATAACATTCATTAGATTGCGCAGTGTAAATCTTTAACCTGTATCATGCCTAGTTGCAAAAAGGTGTGCAAATCTTATTGGAATCAGACATAGGTTAACATTAAGAACCCAATGCTTTTTGTGCATGTGCATACGATTTTTGTACATTCATGCTTATGAGTCTGTCCTCCTCACATTTGGACTTTGGTAAATAATGATTTTATTTTTAGTGCATTCTAAACTTGCTAGGGTTCGGATTTAATTTTGTGTGTTTTTTTTTTTTTTGA
>CBVK0100964532.1:0-10258 GCA_900067695.1 Picea abies | reverse complement strand
ATCGCAGCCCAACACTCCCAGAAGAGAGAGAGACAGCCAATTCACTGACAATAAACGCGCCCATACAATTAGTGGAGGAACTGGGCATTTGTGGAAGGATAAATTCGCCGAGCTCTACTAGAGGTAACTGTTGAGCTAAGGTTTGAGCTTGGCTCGAAATTCAGACAACATTCTTGGTGTATCCGCAAGGTCAAAGTGCAAATCCGAGTGTCCATCCAATGCGCCTAAGATTCTGGGCAATTATATAAGGTTGAGAGTGGATGGGATAGGGCGAGTGAAGTTAGGGGGATGCGCTGAAGGTCAGTGCACCAATGTACAACATGAGTGGGTGTAAATAAGAGTGAGTAGGAGGGATGGGCATAAATCCTGAGCGCATAAGTATTAAAGCTGAGTGGGTAAAACACAGGGATCATAACTGCAATTCAGAGGTAAGTGGAGACCACCAATCACTCGCAAGCGAAAATGCGGAGACCAGGGACCTATCCGCTGAAAATCGTAAGGTTGGGATTGAAGGAGACCATGAAAAAAATGCTAGCAGTTTAAAACAAAGAAAACTCCCGTTTGGGTGCGTTACTGTTGAAACTTTAAATTAAAGATAAAAACAAGATTCGACTCGACTCGCAATGGAGTACGTATGTTGGCTCCCAAAATAAAAACTAAAAGGGCCTTCCATACGAAAGATCAAAACTAAAGAGGATTAAAAAAAATGTAGGCAACACAATTTTCTTTTTATGTGTAAAACAACCATGTCAAATATTCATATAGAAGGAGAACTACAGAAAAAAAAGGCAGGAAAAAAGGGGTTTTGATGCCTAAGCGTAATGCGTAGCTGTTATGGAAGTAAACATCAACAAAATCCAACGAATGGAAACACCCAATCCTTCTAGCGTGGATATACACCTAGATACAATAAGTGTGTAGCTAGATCGCGCCATAAGGCTGAGAATCATCCACCGGCAAGAGACTCCTACGAGAGATATAATAGAAACAACCACAACCCACACACAATCCCAATTGCACTACAAAAAAGAATACATCATGCATAACATTAAGAATATTCGATTTCTATATCTTCTTTCTGAAACGTTTAGATACAAGTTTTCTTTTAAATGCCAAGCATGGTTTTCAATAATTTTGCAACTTTAAGGTCTAGTTTTCATCTTTTCAATGTAAGACTACACCTTAATGTTTTGAATTTAGCTCACAAGTCTACGTAAACAATTTTCTAACAATTTTGACAATTTACTATTTTTAGCAGGTTTTAAGCTCTTCCGATCTCACGTAGCTAGATCGCGCCATAAGGCTGAGAATCATCCACCGGCAAGAGACTCCTACGAGAGATATAATAGAAACAACCACAACCCACACACAATCCCAATTGCACTACAAAAAAGAATACATCATGCATAACATTAAGAATATTCGATTTCTATATCTTCTTTCTGAAACGTTTAGATACAAGTTTTCTTTTAAATGCCAAGCATGGTTTTCAATAATTTTGCAACTTTAAGGTCTAGTTTTCATCTTTTCAATGTAAGACTACACCTTAATGTTTTGAATTTAGCTCACAAGTCTACGTAAACAATTTTCTAACAATTTTGACAATTTACTATTTTTAGCAGGTTTTAACTTCCGGGTCCATTTTGAGGGTCTAAATAAAGTTTTTTTGAGATTGAGGTTCTCAATGATATCCAAAGGCATGATTGAACCCCCAAAATGAATCTCCTCGACGATACATTTTCAACAAGCTATCACATGCCTAAAACGGAGATCGTATGCAAAAGTTACGACGATCGTATGCAAAAGTTACGACCCCGGGAAGTTGATGTACTAACTTGCCCAAACGAGGCCCACATGAATTTTGGCACTTCATCTCTTAGTGTTAGGTTTTTGGATGTCTAGGGTTTTTGAAATTCCTGTTTATTATAAAAAGACCTTCAGAGCCTCATTTTAATGATCTTCTTGCGAATGCGAGTAGCTATCACATCTCTTCTAAGAGATAAGCTGCCACCATTCTAGCGAGTCTTTCACTCTGTATTTTGATAGTCTCTGTACATTTCTTTCATTAATAGAAATCATGTATTACTGTATATATGTGTTTATGGTTGCATCTCTGATACATTTATGTTATATTATTTAATATCTGTGATATCTCTGTGCATTTCTTTATTATATCTCCGATCTCATTTCGTGCCGAAAATAATCCGGATTAGTGGTATCAGAGTAGGTTGTTCTTGATCATTTTTTTTCAATGCATGTCCTCGACGAGGTCTGAGTATAGAAAGTTGGGTCTCGAGCTTGTCTCTCTTGAGGACAATCGCTCTCGCACACCCAAGAAACCCTCAATGGCGGAAGAAAGAAAAAATGATGGAGCAGATGATCCTATCAGTCTGTTGCTTGAGTAAGCTCTCATGCAACAGAGAGATGAAATGATGGAGAATTTTTCCCACATCCTTCAATGCCTACCGATAGAAACATGCGCATCTTCATCAAGAGGCCACTTTGGAGGCACCTCGCCTTTCAAGGTACAAGTTAGTTTTGATATTCTTGTATTTGAAGGACAGATAGATGCAGAAGCCCTAGACAAATGGTTAAATATGCTAGTAGGTTATTTCTCTGTTAACAAATTTTTTGACAAAGAAAAGATCACTTTCTCACTCCTTAAAGCTCTCCCCCATGTCAAACATTGATGGGAAACTTATTGGGAGCAGAGTTCCATAGAGGAGTCTGAAATATATGGGGCCAATCCCACTTGGGATTTTTTTGTGGATGCGGTAAAGGAACAGTATTACCCTGTTGGAAACTATGAGGACCAGTACATGAGATGGACCACACTGCGGCAAGAGAGGGGCCAAGAAGTTCTGGAGTTCACTAATACCTTCTATACTTTGTGCACCAAGCTGGGTATCAAAGACTCCGAGTGACATTTGGTTATGAAATACCGTGGGGCTCTACACAGATACATCCGAAATGAAATGGATTTTTTGGACATCTCATTACTCGGTGCTACTTATCGATATGTTGTTAAAATCGAGCAGAAATTTAAGCACCAAAACAAACGGGATTTCGGATCTGTAAATCCGCAACAAACAAAGTGTGACAAAGACAACCCTAAAAAATAGTCTCCCAAAAACCAGTCCAAGACACAGGAAAATAAGGGTCATAGGAAGACAAAGAAGGACACCGGAAAATGGTGCGATTTCCACAGAATCCCCTGGCACAACATCGATGAATGTTGCTCAAAACAGTCATTGGTGGTCGAGATTAAAGACAAGGAGCCGAACTCTGATTCAGAATCTGATTCTAAAAATAGTGGTAAAGGACAGATCATTGATGTAGACCGCACTGCTATTGTCGCAACCGCAACAATTCAACCACAAGAACCAACAGATACCAAAGAGGGGGGGTACCTTTTTCATTCACAGATGTAGGTGAAGGGGACCCTACTACATTTTATTGTTGATAGTGGAAGCCAGAAGAACCTCATCTCAGTAGAGGTCATCAAACAGTTGGGATTGTCGACAACACCACACTTGCAACCATACAATGTCGATTGTCATATGGCATCCAGCCCTTCAAGGACGAGGTATTATGTGATGTTGCCCCACTGGATGTCTGTGATGTTCTCTTGGGCTAGCCATATATGTGGAACAACCATGTTATTTATGAGTCTCGGCCCCGTAGTGTCATTGTTACTTTGGGGGGTCATCTCTACAGAATACTAGAGGTAGTTCCGACTATTGTTCCACCTAAAAAGTGTCGCAAGTTAGTATTTCATACTGCAAAATTTAGCTTCTTCACAATCTATTCAAAAGGAGAGCAGAAGAACACTACAACCACTACATCCTCGCCCCAAGCACCTTCTATCCAACAGAAGCAGGTCGACAAGGCTACAACAAAGCATAAAGATTCCTTCTACACACTGTCGTCTCATGTATATCGACTTGTTGAACAACCTCAACTTCAACAGGTTCTTGACATACTTCCACAAACTGAGCAGTGCGATGTCTCCAACAATACAAGTAGCTCACCAAGATGCAGATCTAGCACGTGCTTTTCCCTCTCCCCCCGGAAACTCAACGCAATGGAGACCATTGCTTCCTAATGAGGGATTATTTATCCAAGTGGATATCGGTGGCCACCCACCTTTTCCGACTGGCTCAAAACAATTTTCTGACAATTTTGGCAATTTACTATTTTTAGCAGGTTTTAACTTCCGGGGCCATTTTGAGGGATTAAATGAAAGTTTTTTGAGATCGATATTTTCAATGATAGTTGAAGACATGATTGAGCCCCCAAAATGAATCTCCTTGACATTACCTTTCCAATGAGCTATCATGGGCCTAAAACAAAGATCATATGCAAAAGTTACGACCCCAGGAAGTTGATGTACTAACTTGCCCAAACGGGGCCCACATGACTTTTGGTGCTTCATCTCCTAGGGTTAGGTTTTTGGAATTCCTATTTATTATAAAAAGGCCCCCAGAGCATCATTTTAATGATCTTCTTGTGAATGCGAGTAGCCGTCACATCTCTTCTTAGAGATAAGCTTCCACCATTCTAGCGAATCTTTCACTCTATATTTTTACAATCTCTGTACATTTCTTTGATTAATAGAAATCATGTATTACTGTATAACTTCGTTTATGGTTGCATATCTCATACATTTCTGTTATACTATTGAATATTTGTGACATCTCTGTGCATTTCTTTATTATATCTTCGATCTCATTTCATGCCGAAAATAATCCGGATCATCACATCAACGTATCAGAGCTAAACAAAACAAAGGAAAAAAACTAAGAGGCTCCATAGACAGAAGGATGTCGACTATTTCTATGAAGATTCACAAGGTTTTTTAGGAATTTCATTATCATATCCATTTCAATTACTATTCTAGCATACATTCCATTACTCATCAATTTCCAAATCCATGTATAATTATTTTAACTAATTTACCGATGCAAAATTTTACACATGCATACCATAACCAAAGGAGAACAATCATAAGTTGTTGTCTCATGATTGCGCTCCATCCAGCTCTTACTTTCTAACTGTTGAGACCTCATCGGTACCTCCCAACCAACGCTAGGGGTGCTCTTCTTCCCCCAGATCCCCCCCAGCCGCAAATGTGCCATGCACAAAAGCCATAAAAATCTATCTCCCATCTCACCTCACAAGGTCGAGCTACGACTCTCTATTCGATTTGGGTATTCCAACTCCCACAAGAAAAATTAGTCAAGAGAAAAATCCGGTAGCATAACCTTATGCATACCAGTGGTGATCCATACCCCTTCTCTTCCATTTCTTTTATTGAGTTTATCTTAGTAACACTTTCATTTTCACAGTAAATTCGTTTTATTAAAAATTAATTAGAAAAACTTCTCCCTCGTACAATTGTCACCCGATCCCTTAGTTGAACCAAAATTTCATTTAATTAATTAAATTAAATTGCGAATTTCTCTCACCAACTTAAACACATTCCTAAAAATGCTCCTTGATGTCCCTTTATTCCCTCATATCCCCTTAATTGTTGACGCCTTCCTTAAAGCTTAATTGAGTTCTAATTTGGAAAGTTCTCTAGACTAGATTGCCTTCTATGTTTCACATTCCTTTTGCATTTAATTTTTTTGTTTTTGTCTAAGTTCTAAATTAGCATGTTTTGCACATAACCACTAATTAAATTTTGATAAATTATTTCTCCTTAAAATTTAAATTGATTTTTCTTCATACCCCTTTTATTAATTGATTAATTAGTTTTAGTCCTTATACCGCAATTAGACCTCTTCTCTAATTTAAACTAAGCTTAACAAAACTTCTATTAAGGGAAATTTTATAATTATTCAACTTTATTCATGCAACATTTATTTTAAGGATGACCAAGTCAAAATGAGATATTGTTTTCTAGGTACATCTAGATTCATTTACTCACCAGTGTTAAAAACTGCGACGTTCCCTTCTAGATGCACTACGTGCTCCAAGGGTTCCACTCGCCTTCATTCATATTTAATTTATGCGACGTTCCCTTCAATATTCACTACATGCTCCAAGGGTGCCACTCACCTTTTATCTGATTTTGGTAGACTTCCAACCCTTGGAGTCAGTACTCCATCAGGAGACCTTGTGGGAGACTAAGGGCCTCTAAGGAATAAAGACCCCGCCTTATTGCACACCCCTTAGAATCTTCGTGTGTGACTGTCTCAGTCTTCCCTCATAGAATCATGGATCTCTCAAACTAGGTAATCGTTAACCTACAATTCAAGCCACGATGGAAGTGCTAGTAGGATGTGGTAGGGATGCTGCTACACCTCTCCCTCAATATCTATGGTTGTCATTCATGACCCATTTACTCCAAATGTGAGTCTTTTTAGAAAGCTATCGTTATCCTACATCCATCAACGAAATATGACAATGATCCATAAACAATATCATAATATACCAATCATATGTCACATATGAAATAACATAAATATTCAAACCATAAACAGCCCACTCCCTCACTCGATCGAGAGTCCAAGGAGGTCCATCGATGCCATCAATATCCTCGATTTGTTAAGAGTCCTGTACACTTAGGAGAAACTAGTCAATAGCACATTTCAACACATATATAGTAAAATAACATATCATCATATCCACAACATCATCATAATCCATAAGCAAAACAATCAATCATATAATGAACTGGATCACTTGCACACAAGTGTCGTCAAAGAAGAAGTCAAATCAGGTGTGTGCAAGAGAAGGATGTTACAATAGATATATAACATTTATGTAATATACCTAGTGAGGTAATATGGGTGGTAATATGGGAGGTACCCAATGCGAATGGGGTTACACATTATTAGTGGAGGTCATTCAATGTAAGGTGGACTAGGTCCACCATGGTACTAAATAAGTCCTACTATGATAGTTGGATATAATAAATGGGTAGTTAGATACAATAAATGAGATTTCTATAACATATCTTCTCTATAAGGTTCCTAGGGGTGAGAGAATGATATAAAAGAATATGTAGGAATTTAATTTGACATAGAGAAGAATATTTTTGATGTACAAGCAAGTATTTGTTGAGGAGTTTTATCCTTAAGGATTAATATATGGTGTTACCTTACCTCAAGGGTTTTATGTATTTTTGTGCTCATTGTTATGGTGAATGGTTTTGGTTCTTACTATTTTTATTATATGATAATATTTGTAGATCTAGTATAGGTACTTGAAATTTGGTATTGGAGCTCCTTCCTCAGGAAAAGAAGCGAATAATTTTTTGGTTATTTTTGCATAAAGTTTTTTAAGAAAAAATGGGGGCGGTGAACTTCAGGCTCATATTTGAAACTTATACTCATAATTTTTATAAAGTAGTTGGATATTTTGATTCCTCTCGGAAAAATACCTATTTTCAAAAAACAAATCAGTAGAAACAGATTCTGGGAAGTGAAGTTGTGAGCATTTTAAATTCATTGGTTTTGAAGGGTTTTTTTTCTGGAAAATACAATGATTTTCTATAGTAAGTTATTTTTCAAACCCTAATTTATTTTTGGGTTTTAGCCATCATGCAATTTTTTAGCATAAAATATGAAGGATATAGTATTGAAGAATTCATAAAATACATGCATCGACATTGGAAGGAGAAGTGGAAATATTTTATGCATGGACGTTTTAGAGAGGATGCTTTAAGGTGGTGGCATTCATTTGACTATATAGAATGACTATCACTTTCTGAGGAAGCCATGGAGAAATTACTTTTAGAAAAGTGGTCTCATAATAAGTGTAAGGATATAGAATGCACCAAGGGTTTATTTTCAGATGTCAAATCTATATTGCATATTCATGGTTGTAATCATAAAGAAAATTTCATTGTTTCTATTAAGCCTAGTTACATACATAATTTTATCAATCTTCAATTGGTTAATAGATTGCAAATTCGGGAAAAGAATATTCAATGCACATAGGTTGAAGGTGAAAATATTCAAATCTATAAATATTTGAATATTACAATGGATAAATATGTGTCACATTCGATTTTTTATGCTATAAATATGGATGAGGTGGATATTTTTTTGGGATACCCTTGGATGGCCACAATTGGTACAGTTAATATTAATGTGTAAAGTAAGTTTTTGAAACTTTCGTACAAGAAAAAGAAAGTCACATTGTAGGATGTGTCTCTTAGTAAGACAGATGGGTCCACAACAACAGTAACATAAGTTATTGCAGAGTCTGAAGTTGAATCAGAGGCATAGTCTATAGAAATAGATGAAGTAAAGCCATATGACAAAAACAATAAAAAACATAAGGTGGTCAATGACTCAAAGGAATAATGTGTTGTAGATTTGACAAAAAAAGAATAAATTTCTGAAGTCATGGTATATCTCCATCCACATCATAGAGAGGAACACTAGGCATGCAGACAAGGGCATGAGCATCCACACACTTATGCACCAGTGGAGAACCAGAAAGGAAACCAATCAAGAGTCACATGGAGGTCTATCAACACTACAGGAAGACATCAAGATAGATAACTAAGTCCAGGGAAACATTGACAAGATGTGGAACAAGGTGGCAAGGTAGTAGTTGGACGTCATGTTCGTCTTCAATTAGGATGGATGGATGGTGATACTTGGTACCATCTGGACACAATTTTTAGTTGGTCATATCGTATGGTATATTGTCATGTTTCAGGAATGAAACATGCTTAAGGGGGGTGGGATGTAATATACCTAGGGCGGTAATATGGGTGGTAATATGGGAGTTACACAATGGGAATGAGGTTAGATATTATTAGTGGCAACCATTCAATGTAAGGTGGACTCAGTCCGCCATGGTATTAAGTAAGGCCCACTATGGTAGTTGGATATAATAAATGAGTAGTTAGATATAATAATTGGGATTTCTAGAAGATACCTTCTCTAGAAGGTTCCTAGGGGAGAGAATGCTATAAAATAATATGTAAGCCCTATATTTGACATGAAGAAGAATATTGTTGATGTACAGGAAAGTATTGCATGAAGAGTTTTATCCTTCCTTAAGGATTAATATATGGTGTTACCCTAACTCAAGGGTTTTCTATATTCTTGTGTTGATTTTTATGGTGAATGGTATTAGTGTTTATTATTGTTATTCTCTAAGAATATTTGTTGATCTAGTATTGGGAAAATCAAATATTTCTTGTTAGGTATAATATCCTCAAGTAGGGTTCATTTTATTAATGCATATGGATAGAGTTTCATCCATGGTTTTTGTTGCTTCAAAATGATCTAGGCCAAATTATAGAATCGACGGGTCAATTTCATGTTTAGATGGGTCTCCTACCTCACTTGAAGGCTCATTGTATTCTTTACATGCCAAATTGACTCATATTTGTTTGGGATCGATTCCATGCTAAAAGAATCATTGGGGGGTATCTCGGATGATTTATAATGCAAACACTTTCCCACTAGACTCAACCATCAATTTTGAAAATATGTTTATGGAAGTGATGGGCATGGAGGTGGGATTTTCATTAATGCTCATAGGAGCAAGAGAATCCTTTCTTTGAGAACCTAAAGAACTTTCTTTTCAACATCTAATTTATTGTTCCCTTTTATTTATATTCAAATGTTTTATGAAATTTAGTTAAATCCAAAAATCCATCAAATGCCCTAGTTAACCTAAAGTCTCTTACCTTCTTGAAGTTGATTGAACTAAGTTCCTATGTTTCTTACTACTATTTTTTTAGTTTAATGTTTTGTTAAATAAATGCAATATAATAAAGTGGTTTGTGTAGAACCATGTATATTTTGGTTTCATATCAAGAAGAGGTATAACATTATACTTGAACCAACTCATCAACTTATATAAGATTTATCAAGTGTGATCATATTGTGGTTCTCCTTGAAGGGATTATTATAAACATTCTTCAAGGTTTTTGATTAAATTAATGAAATAGTATCATTTTTTTCAAAAACTAAAAATAATAGCTCATCATTATTTAAAAAAATTGTTTTAATTTTAAATTAAAAAAAACACATTTAATAATTCCATTTTTATTTATTAATATATTCAAAACGCTTATTTCAATATAAAATTCACAAAAATTATATATATTTCATTATAAAGCAAGAGAAAGTTACAAAATGCATAAAAATTATTATATATTTCATTATATTTTAAAACTAAATTTGTAATTAGAAATCACCACTGGTTCCATAAGCTAATTTGACTTTACTCAAATAAAAGATGAACATTATAATGTTTTAGATTTTGGATAAATATTTGTCAT
>CBVK0100964531.1:0-10258 GCA_900067695.1 Picea abies | reverse complement strand
ATGTATGCCATTTTTCAATCAGAAATACAGAAAGATAATGAAAAGGAGGATGCACATGATATGGCTGTCATATTTGAAGATGTCCAAGAATGTATTAATATTTTTGTTGAGATGCATGGAGAAGTAGACAAACCTATTGCTTCCATTTCATTTGAAAATGTTCTCAGAACTGAAGAAATAGAGTGTGGGAAACAAACAATGGTGGAAGAGACCTGTCTTTATGTTCTTGTTCGTCAAGAAGAAACAAATTTTCACAGTTTTCATTATCCCATGGCATGTTATATGGAATATTCTACCAATCAAAATTTAAGGCCTAGAAAGGATTGTAAGCTTAGAAGTGAAGATAATGGTAGCTCAACGTCGGCATTAGATGTGGATCATTTTACACCGATGATCTCTTCCCAGTCTGTGTCGTTTTTTGATCTGGAAGGTCGTTTCCCCCAACAGTCTCAACTGACTTTTCAGTTTCTTGATGGAAATAAAAAAGATCAATCACCTGAAGACTAGGATGCAGTGGAAGAAATGATACATGATTGTTATTTTATACATATGTTTGAGGATCCCTTTGCGGCTTTGCTAGAAACAACGAACAATCCTAATATTTCTGGAAGTCTAAAATTCAAATTCATATGCAATTTATTAAATGAGTCGTTGATGAACAATTTTTGGAGAAAGCATGTGCAAAGCAAACAAGCAGTGGATAAAACGATGGCGTGGCTGCATTGGCATTTTCATTTCAGTAGTTAGGATAGGTACGTGTGAATAAGCTTGATGATCAGGCATTTTCACATTCGATTTCTGAATAAAGTATTCAGTTGGATTTTTAGTAATAGGTCTGGCATTCAGTCTCCAGGACAGAAAAAGGTATGCACCTGTTGTAGGAGCATCCCATGGATGAGGCACCGGGACTATGCGTTCTTTGTTACCTCGCAGGGAGGGTAGCATCCCCAGTTGGAGCCTATGTTATCACCATAACAATTTCTTGGAATCCAAGTCTCGAGATTTGGTAGAATGCTAAATCAATATAGAGAATGGTTAAACTAGCAAGCGGGAGCACATCTGGCGGACATGGTTAAAATTGGCAGAGACACGGAAGTAATGGGACCTGACAGACATTAGATCTTGAAGCATCCCAGATCAATGGCCAGAACACATATCGGGCAATGAAGTAGTGCGGAAGATAATTGTTAGAGGGAGGGTTGGGGAAAATACCATGGTTTCATTTCAAGGACGCGTGGTGCCCTCAAAGGCACATCGGGGAGAAAAATGGGTAAGCGTGAAACCGCTCAACCACTTCCCGATTTCACGTGTTCTAATGTCATTTGAATACATCAAACCAAAAATTCGCATGTGAAAAGGGAAAGGTGACAGCCAGACAAATCACCTCACGCCACTCATTTAGTTAGTTTATGTATGTGCGATGTCAGGTAAGCACCGCCAGATAACTAATTCAAATGCTCATCATTTGAAATAGATTGGCCAAACGTGATAAACCAACATATCTGCAAGTACTCTTGTCAGTAGTGCATGATTGGCACTCGATTACGATTTTCATTCAAGACATGGGTTACGTTACTCTGTTTTGGGCGATTAACGTTCTATTTTAGAACAGGGTAATCACAGGTCGAAGTATTCAGCTAAGGAAGACAAGTTCGTACTTTCCACAAAACTAAGAAAGATGGATACGACAGACCAAGTAGTCTTCAACGAACTAGGATTTTCAACTAATATGACAAATTCATCAACGAAGAAGAAATACAAACTGGTTGCGCAAATATTAGCAATAAAATTTTATACGAAGCATGTGGACGAACCATGGTCAGATGGAGAAATTAAATTAAATCCCATCATGAAGGATTTAATAATCAATGGTTACGCAGGTGAACACCATGCCCGTGTTGTCAAGAAGAAACAGAGCAAGCGTTAGAAGACAACTGTAAAAACTGAAGTAGTCGAAAGCGTTGGAGAAAACCAACCTGCTTGGCTTGATACCTTAAAGGAAGAAATTGCCAAGCTTAAGTAGATTGCAGGCTAAATTTAGTATGTGCCAAAGAATTTTGCAATAATATTGACAAGTGGCCTTCAAGGAAGAAAACCTCAGATGTGTCAGTTTTGTTTTGTAACGTTCTCTATAAATAGGAGTTCGGCTATTGTACGTTGCTATTTTGTAACTGACAAATATTTTTAAAACTTTGGGGAAGATGATTCGTTTCGAATCCCGAATGTAATTTATATATATATGCTATTATGAAGATAGATGAAGGGTTGGAAGGACTGAAGAGGGGCCTGCCCTCGTAGCAAGAAGATTTTGTAAATTTCTGGAGCCAAGTGAATATACAATGCAGATGCATTTTGAACTGTTTATGAAAAGATTCTAATGGATGTGATATGAGTTATGTTTTCTCTCATAGTGTGTATTTCTCGTGTCTTTGAAATCCATTTACATTTTCCTCTTTTTAAATTGGAGAGTTAAAAGTCCGAAATTCGCCTTATGGCACTCTCGACTTAGCAATTTAAAATTATGTGATTCTCTTCTTAACTAATTCAGAATTCATTTAAATATGCTCTGATGCAGTTGTGTGTTTTCCCTTTTTCCTCTTTCACCATGCAAATTTCAATTTAAAGTTCAGACTCATTTCTTGATTTAGCCTTTATCCTCTAGATAGTTCTGATGACCTGGCACTGTTTTATTCATTTTCGACTCCATAGCCCCAAATATCACACCCTTTCCTTCGCTAACAACTTTATAAAACCCTCAAACAAACCAAATCTAGCCATCGATTATCAAAGAAATATCAAGTGACATGAGAGATCCCTCTCTGAGTTGAGCAGGCTAGTGCCTCAACAGTTGAGCAGGCTAGTGCCTCAACTCTAAAGCTGGTTGAAACAGTTACCTCTATCATTTTTCTATCAACCGGACAAAATTTACAGAGTGCTAACACCTTGTACGTATGTACCTTTCCTTCTTCATCTTGCTTGGTTTTATAAATCCACTTGACACTTATGACATCCTTTTCATCAGGTACATCTACCAATTTCCATGTTTGATTGCTCTCTATGCATTTGATTTCTTCATCCATGGCTTGTGCCCATATATCCTCTTTGACAACTTATTCAAAGGTTAATGGATCATCTATTTGTGAAAACAAAGCAAAAAATGAAAATGAATTTGTTGTGTCTTCATTATAGATGTCGCGTAGACTTCTTGTCTATCTTGGTAACAGACTTGATAATGTTGGATCTGGAGATGTAGAAGTACTTAGACTGCTTGTTGGTGTTTGTTGCGCTCTAGGTGTAGACTGCACACTTGTTTCTTTTACTGGAGTATTCTGTGTGGTAACTTGCATTGCAGTGCCAGGTATAGACAGGACTGTGCAGTGTCCTGTGCATGGTGTTTTCACGACTTCATCTTCTATATCATCATGCTCCATTGTGTCAATTATTTTCACTGTCTTTCTTATGGTTCCATCCCATGCGTCATTCTCTATGAACTGAACATCACAATTGATTATGACTTTTCTTGCGACATGGTCATATAGCTTGTATCCTTTTGTATCTTTGGAATACCCAACATATATACACGTATGTCCTTTGTTGTCCATCTTCCTTCTCAGTTCATCTGGAACATGTGCGTATGCGACGCGACCAAAAAACTCTTAAGTGTGCTACATTATGCTTTGATCCTGTCCATGCTCCTTGAGGAATTCTATTCTTCACACTCTTTGTTGGACATCTGTTCAAGATGTATACTGCAGTTGCTACTACCTCAGCCCAATACTCATTTGACAAATTTTTGGCTGTCAACATACTGTGCGCCATTTCCATGATGGTTCTGTTCTTTCTTTCTGTGACACCATTCTGTTGTGGTGTGTATCACGTGATAAATTGCTTGTATATGCCATGAACTTTACAAAAGTTATGAAATTCTCTTAGTATGTATTCTCCTCCTCTTTCCATTCTTAGACACTTGATGTAAGAACAACTATGTTTCTCCACAAGTGATTTAAACTGTTGAAAACAAACCAATGCGTCAGATTCATGTTTTAAAAAATAGATCCATGTCTTTCTTGAGAAATCATCAATGAATGTTATAAAATAAGTACTGCCTCCTATAGACGGAGTTTGCATTGGACCACAGATGTCGGAATGTATTATTTCTAGTGGATTTTTTTCTCTGTAAGACCTGCCAAATGGAAATGATTCTCTGTGTTGCTTGCCAAATATGTAGCCTTCACATATCCTTTCTGGTTTTTCAATCAATGATAATCCTTTTACCATATCCTTTGTGTGTAGCAGCTTCATACCTCCAACGTTCAAATGTCCAAATATGAAATTCCATAGCCAGGAGTCATCTTGTGTTTCAGATTGGAATGTTGCCTTCATTTTTGTGCCATTTTCTCCTTTCTTGATATTGTGCGCACTATTTTATTTATTAGTATTGCGCACACTTTTTGATGTAAATGCAGTGTCTAACTACGCGCTTTTGTCAATAGTTTGTGTTGTGTTCTTCTTCTTGACTGGATTTAATGTCAATGGGAACATTCTGTTACTTGTCATATGGATTTTTTCAATAAGTAAATTGCTTGAGATTTTATCCATAATCACACCGTGATTATCTTCCATGTAGATTCTATATCCTTTTTGTAACAGTTGTCCTGTACTCATCAGATTATGCTTCAGACCAAAAACATAATATACATCAGACATGACTCTCTCTTCTCCTTATCTGGTTAAAATGTTTATACTGCCTTTGCCTAATACAGTGACTTGGATATCTGTTCCAAGTGCAACCTTGGTCTGGACTGACTCATCCAAACTAGAAAACAGTTCTATGTTTCCTTTCATGTGGTTACTGTAGCCTGAATATAAATACCATATGTCACATGGACTTTCTTGAGAAACATTGCATTCAACTAGTGACACTATATTAGGAATTTCTTCTACTCTAGGCACAACTACAACGCACACCATAAACATAGGTCGAATTTGATTATTTGCGTTGTGTGACTAATATTGATTTTGCTTGTTCTAACTATATTGTCTCTTTTTTCACTCATATGCATAAGGTCCATACTTTTTACAGTAATGTCATTGAATATTAGATTTTTCAGTTCTTTGACAAGTTGACTGGTTGGTACTTGGGTTTTGACCTCTTCCACCAGTGTTTCCAGGATTTCTACTGCATCTACTTCTGTTGGAACTTCTTCCTCCACCTCTAGAGTTTGTTCTCCCCCTTCCTCTTCCATGGCTTATAGATGACTGTGTGGAAAAATCATTTTATAATGACATATTTGACCTGTTCAATCTATGTTCATGATTGATGAGGGAAGCTTGCAGTTCATATAGGCTGAACTGACTCAGATCTTTGCCTTCTTCTACGGTTACAACAAGAGTATCAAATTTAGGAGGAAGACTTCTAAGAACTTTCTCAACAATTTTTTTGTCTTCTATGGTTTCACCATGAGAATTAATTTGATTTATCAGTCCAACGACATGTGTGTAGAATGAATCTACTGTGTCTGAATCTTTCATTGACATAGTTTCAAAATATCTTCTAAGAATCTGAAGTTTTGTTGTCTTTACTTTATCCATACCTTGATAAGGATTTTGTAGTGTGTCCCATGCTTCCTTGGCTTGGTTTGTTTATGAAACTCTTGGAAGTATGCTCTCATGCATGGATTGATGTATGTAAAACAATGCCTTTCCATCCTTCTTTCTTTGATCTTTCAAAACATCTTTCTCAACTTGTGTGAGGGAATTATATGCTACCCGATCTGTTGGTTCTACATAGCCTTTTTTGACTATCTCCCATACATCTTGACCTTGGAACAAGGCCTTCATGGTCAAGGACCACATCTCATAATTATTTCCTATAAAAGTGGGAGGTTGCAGATTTGAGGTAGAAGCCATATTTCACTTTCAACAAAGTTTCTGCTCTGACAAATTTGTTCTGATAAAGCCTTCTCTGATACTAATTTGAAGGGGCAATGAGATACACGTAGTCTACTTTGCATGATGCGGTTTGAAATACTACGCACCAAACAAGCTACACAACAGAGTTCTCAAGACCATTGCACAATGCACAGACTGCTCAGATTGTTGCGTGTTTTAAATACACACACTAAATAAAATGATTTACGAATGTAGAATAAAATGGTCTTATGCTTAGAATATGAACTCAGAAATAACACAGAAACTTATCAAAACAAAAAACACTTGATATTAATGAACTTCGACGCAGTGTGCTTGAATTACAAAATACAATGATAAAATGAGATTCGGCTCTAATACTTCTTCTGTCAACTCTTCAGTTGTTGTTGGTTCTTTCTACTTCAACTGCTCCTCTTCAGCATCTAAAATGCACCATCCTCCCACTGTCTCTCTCTATATCTACATATATTAACTAAGAGACTCAAACTCATATATACACAGGCTATGACTACCTATAGAAGCTAAGACCGACTCAACATTAAACACTACCATAACTACGACCGGCTCTTAAACCACTTAATTTAATTCGAGAAGATAGAATTCGCCTCCATTTATAGTTCTCCTGTTTGCTGACTAACTTTTGAGTAGACGTGCGACTTTGCACTTGCAAACTATCAAACTCACATTTCAGCTACTGATAGATTTTGACTGACAGACTTTGAAGATCTCACCAACTTGTAATTACAATTTCCAACAACTTTGTACCAGGATGCGCATATGCAACCAGGATTCCTTCATATGAACCTTTTGGAATAGGGAATGTCAAGCGAAGAAGCTAGATGTTGGGAGGACATATACACTTCCATATTTGATGCCAAGTACTTCATTTACATTTCAGGTAAGGAAATTTTCATAGTACTTCCTCTACATTGTAGGTAAGGAAAATTTCCTAGACTATTTTATCCCATTATTAATACTTTTTATTGTCCCTACACAATCAAAGCACTCTAAAAGCCTGTGGATATGTGCAAAGTGGGAAACTCATAATTTTTTACTTCTGCATATGAATCGTTAACCAAGTCTGAGTGGAAAATCATAACCTTATCTGTAAATACATATGGATCCTTAACCAAAATATAAACACAGGTGTTTATGATGGTACTTATAACTAGGTTTCTAGGATGGATGGGTACTTATTTTGACTTTTCTGGTAGATGGAAATGTAAGGATGCAACCACATTGATTGCTAATGGAACTCATAACTTTTTATTGTGATATGGATCCACGATTACTCATAACGTTTTATTGAATTAATGAAATTCATAATCTTTTATTATCAACATAGCTCCTTAACATTAAATTGAGGTTTCTACAAAATACCTATTGTCATTAATAGTTAGCCTACTTTTCGTGTAAATGGAAATGTAACCATGCAACAACAACATCAATGAAAATGAATCTCAAAACCTTCATATCCTCAAAATTACTAATGAGAATGAATCTCAAAACCTTCATATAGTCAAAAGTTCATGTAAGATTGTCACTTATATCAATTTGATGTCCACTCATTGCTTTTTACGGTTCCAATTACTGTTTTTTTTTCAATATTATGTAAATTAATATGAGGAAACATTCTCGGATGTTGTAACCTTGCACAAAGTTCTCTTTTAAAATAGTCTTTGCACATCATATGTTTAAATTTTATACCATGGACAAATAATAAATAAACTTCCAGAAAGTTCTCAGAAAATAGTATTTGCATACGAAAAAATTGTATTTGCATATGAAATGTTTGAATTTGATATCACAGACAATTAATTTATTTAGGGATGGAAGTGAGATTTTTTTTAATGTGAAGGTCTTCAAAACCAACCACGCATGAAGACAGGTTTTTTTTCAGAGAATCTACTACAATCAAATGAAATAGCATAATTCTTTTGCTTGTATTTTAATACATTCTTTCGTATTTTCCAGTAATTCATGGTCATTTATTTTATGTGGTGTACTATACTTTGTGTTATTTGTGAGTCTCCAAGTTTTTCTTATTAGTGTTTTCTTATCAAATCTAATCTGATTTTACCATTTGTGCACTTGATTTTTTTTCAATACAATGATTCGTTCATATATTTCATAGTTGACTTTTTTGTATTGATCTTTGTTCTTTGATATGGTTGATGTATTTGTATTGATATTTGTTCTTTGATTTGAGTTCCAATTGTCCTCTACTCCAGTATTCTCTTTACCTCTAAACTCTAGTTAAATATAATAGCCCTTCAAACAAATCGTATTAACGCTCTATATTTTATGTCAATTACCAAATGTTTTGGACTTTGGCGGTTTATCTAGAAACAATTTAAGACAAGTTTCATTGTGAATCAAGGCTAGGGGGTTTTGGAGCAACAAAACATGGGACATATTATTTGCATGGAAATTCACCAACAATGACACCTACACTTGAATAGACAGGGGTAGTGTCGACCATGATAGAAAACTTGTTCCATGAGTCTATGATGGTAAAGGGAGATGTTGAAATTTGTGTATGATAGAAAACTTGTTCCACGAGTATATGCCTGTAAAGGGAGATGTTGAAATTGAAATTTGTGTAATTAATTCCGTGGAGATTTAATTTATAAATCTTTCTCATAGTCCTGTACAATTATACATAGCAATAAAAATACTTAATGTTTTTAAGTGGTAAAAGTTGATTGGCTGGTGCTTTTTCCCTGGCAATGATTACGCCTGGTGTGTTCCTTTCGGTTTCAAATTTTTGGTGTGTTCTGTTTCGAATATTTGCATTACGCCTTGTGTGTTCTTTTCAGCTTCAAATTTTGGTTTTAGAATTCAATTCGTCTTTTTCTATGATCCCTTAGACGATTTGATAAAATTACTAGAATCTAACGAGAAGTTTTGGTAAAAATTGACAAATTGATAAAATTACTGAAATCAGAAAGAAGTTTTGGTAAAGATTGTCAACCAGACTTTAGTGGATTTGTTAAATGTCACGGAATAAAGTTTAAATAGTGTATTAACGATTTAAAAGTTTAAACAAAGTCGTATCAATGTTTAAGGAATACTCTAAAACCTACAATGCTCACTCTAAAACCACATTTATTTCTTACAAATGGCGTGCAGAACTTTTAGACTTTATTTTCCTTAAATCTTAGGTCTCCCCATAAAAGATATATAATTTACTCAATTTACTTTATTTAATTCATGGACTAAACTAAAGGTAAGATTATGTGTAAAGTACTTTATTTAATTCATGGACTAAACTAAAGGTAAGATTATGTGTAAAGAAAGTCTAATTCTTGACATATATACTTTATTCAATTCATGGACTAAACTAAAGGTAAGATTGTGTAAAGCAAGTCTAATTCTGAATTTGGTTGAGCAAAGCTTGTAAGGTTTTTGTTTTTCAATGATGGGAAGTAGTATTCACCTTCATCATTGGACCTCTAAAGCAAAACCACACATTCTCTCTGATTACCAAATATTTGGCTGCAATAATAATCATTATCATAAACTTCAAAAGATTATTTTTCTTTATTATTTGTTTTTAATATATGTTATTACATCATGTATGAAGAAAAAATTTATTATTTGTTTTTAATATATGTTATTACATCATGTATGAAGAAAAAAAAAATATTACATCATGTTTACAAATTATTATATGAGGAAGTTATAATATTACATCATGATTACAAATTATTATGTAAAGAAATCATATTATTACATCATACAATTTATTTTATAAAAGGGAATTTATCATACTTAAAAAAGAATTTGTCTTTGGAGACTATGTGAATGCATTCCCATTATCTTCATAGTCTGCTCTTACAAGAATATATTTCAAGATTGTTTAAGTAGTTTTCAAAATTTCACTTACCTTTTACATAATTTTTGGAATTTTCATATTGATTTAAAAAAATAATTTTATTTATTTTATTTTAGATATAGTTTTAAATTTCTATAACATTATATTACTATAAATATATAATTTTGTATTAAATTTAAAATATATTTTTAAATATTCTTCATTTTTAATAAAAGATATATGTTCTTTTTAACTAAATATATGACATCTTATTTATTGTACATTCAAAAAGCTACATTTTTGTCATAATTGTTTTGTCATAATTCCAATTTTATAGATTTTTGTCAAAATTGTTTTGTCATACTTCCAATTTCAATCAATTTTGTGATATTTATTTTACTTTTGTTGAGTTTGGTGATTGAGGATTTCTTGGAATAACTCTCGAGTTGTTGAAGGGATGTGACATATTAGTGCTCTTTGGGTGGAGTTTAATAAGTGTCTTGTTACTAA
>CBVK0100964530.1:0-10258 GCA_900067695.1 Picea abies | reverse complement strand
CAAAGTGTTTAAGGCTTTGACTGAGAATCAAACAGGAAAAAGGTTAAAGGCAGTAAGGTCTGATAGAGGAGGAGAGTTTAGCTCTGGGAACTTCAAAGAGTTCTGTGATAAACATGGGATCAAAAGAGAGTACACAATTCCAAAGAATCCACAACAAAATGGAGTTGTTGAGAGGCAGAACAGGTCAGTACATCAAATGGCAAGATCTATGATGAATGAAAGGAACATACCTCAGACATATTGGGTGGAAGCAATTCATACAACTGTTCATATCCTTAACAAATCTCATCTCAGACCACACAGTGACAAGACCCCTTATGAACTTTGGTTTGGAAGACCTGCTTCAATCAAGCATTTCAAAGTTTTTGGTAGTAAATGTTATATCAAAAACAATGACGAAGATATTGGCAAATATGATGATCGGGCTGATGAAGGTATTTTCTTGGGTTATGCTACAAATAGTAAAGGGTACAGATGCTACAATAAAATACTGCATAAACTAGTTGACTGTATAGATATAAAAGTTGATGAAGAAATTCCAGTTAGAAATATAAGCAGTGATGAACCAAGAACAGAAGATACAATTGAAGATGAAGATGAACAGGTCCAAGGATCAGATAGAGAAGAGTCTGGATCAGATGAAGATATGAACATTCAAACTGATACAAGTCAACAGAAAGAAGCAAAATCTCCTCTCAGAATTATTCGAAAGAATCATCCTGAAAATCAGATAATTGGAGATATAAATGAAGGAGTTCAAACAAGGAGGAAATTGATTAAAAACTCAGAACAATCTCATGTTGCTTTTTTATCTATGGCTGAACCTAAAAACTTTGAGGAAGCTAGCCATGAAGATAATTGGATTAGAGCAATGAATGAAGAGCTTGATCAAATTGAGAAGAACAATACTTGGGAGCTTGTCCCTAGACCTGAAGATAAGAATGTAATAGGTTCCAAATGGGTCTTCAAGAATAAAATGAATGAAAAATGACAAGTTGTTAGAAATAAAGCCATATTGGTCTGTAAAGGATATGCACAAATTGAAGGTCAGGACTTTGATGAAACTTTTGCACTAGTGGCAATATTGGAAGCTATCATAATGTTTCTTTCTTATTCTTGTCATAAGAATTTCAAAGTTTATCAGATGGATGTTAAGTCAATGTTTCTTAATGGAGATCTAGAGGAAGAAGTATATATGGAGCAACCTGAAGGATTCTCATTGACAGACAATCCTAATTATGTTTGTAAGCTGAAGAAGGCCTTATATGGACTAAAACAAGCACCACGAGCTTGGTATTATAGATTGAACAAATTTCTACAAGAAAAAGGGTTCAAGAAAGGCACTGTTGACAGTAACCTTTACATTAAGTCCGAATGTGATAATTTACTAGTTGTTTTGGTTTATGTAGATGATATTATTTTTGGCTGTACTAATGAATCATCTATCCAGTGGTTTGCTAATTCTATGCAAACAAAATTTGAAATGTCCATGATAGGAGAACTATCATATTTTCTTGGCTTACAAGTAAAACAAAGTTCTGTAAGAATTTTCATTTCTCAAGAAAAATATTTGAAAGAGATGTTGAAGAAATTTCAGATGGAAGATTCCTCTACAGTTAGCACACCTATGGTGGTTGGTTGCAAGCTGAGTAAAGATGATATCTCACCTGATGTTGATCAAAGGACATATCGCTCAATGATAGGCAGTCTTTTGTACATCACAGCATCCCGTCCTGATATAATGCAAGTTGTTGGAATGGTAGGTCATTTTCAGTCTACTCCTAAACAAAGTCATTTTGGTAGCTGTCAAAAGGATATTTAAATACTTGAAGGGAACAATGACTTATGGTCTGTGGTATCCTAGAAATAAGAATTTCCAGTTAACTGCTTATTCAGATGCAGACTGGGCAAACTGTGTTGATGAGAGAAAAAGCACCAGTGGAGGAGCATTTTTTCTGGGTGACTCATTAGTTGCATGGGTTAGTAAGAAGCAAGGATCTATTTCATTATCCACTACAGAGGCAGAATACATTGCTACTGCTACTTGTTGCACACAAATTTTATGGATGAAATTTGTGTGCAATATGAATTTCCATTGTTGTCCTCCTGATAGTCTAAGAGATCCTCCAATGATCTCATTTCATTTCCCACTTGGCAATTTGACAATTTATCCTTGTCCTCCTGGAAGTTTATGAAATCTTCATCTGATCTCACCTCCTCCTCATCACTAAGTTTCCTTCCAATTTCTGGTCCACAGATGTGAATCACTTCCTCTTCATCTTTAAGGCTTTCGACATACTTCAGCCACCTCTTCAACAGATTTTGTTGTCCTCTATCCAACAATCTCTTAACTGGCCACTTCACCTTCTTTTTCATGGGCCATTCATATACCCAATGCGCTTTAGCATTTTGCTGCATTTTTAATGTCATCTGCTCCATCCTCGCTCTTATTTCATTGAACTCCAGATCCATCTCTGGATTTATTTTCTGCTTACGACCTTCTCTTCGACCACGCTCATGGCTTTCAGTATCCATTTCTACCTTCTACCTACCCTCTTGGCAAGTCTACGGATCACTCTTCATCTGCGAGCATCTCCATCTTTTCTCACAACTCACCTGGATGTTTAAAATTTTGATGTTGCGTCCATGCAACAACCTTCTCACAGAGCATCAGTACTCTACTCCCCTCACCTATTGTCTACAGGAAAATATTTGTTTATGATACCACCTAATGTTATTAGGTCATATCCTTTCACCATATCTCTCCTTTGTCTACTGTCTATGAACAAAATAACGACCTCCTCCTCTTTTTTCTTTTGCCTGAAATCTACAGACAAAAATATTAGCTCTTATACCACCTGATGGTATCAGAGTATCTCCTTACTTACTCTTCCTCCCTCTGCCTACAGTATACAGACATAAAGTGGCTCTGATACCACTTGATGGTATCAGACTATCCTCTTCATCGTCTTCACCTACAAAAATCAATTATGTTCAGGCTCTGATACCACCTAATGCAGCCCCCCTACTCCCCTGTAGGGCTGCGCAATATCCCGGTCTTGGATCTCCGATTCTCGAGTCTAACAACTCTCTGAAACCTCAATGGTATCATTCTGTGATTAAACACAGGCCCCCTTGGCTTCTTGGTGCAGGTATGACAACAACCTGCGACCTTCCCTTTCACCTTGCTGCGAAAACTCAGAGTGTCGGGCGTTAGCTCCTTTTGTTTAATGAGCCCCCTCTTGATGTGACCTTGGTGATGACCACACGATTTGTGGCCACAGCCACAAGAAGTTTGGAATCAAACTTCTTTTGGGCCTGCAATGCTCCTACAACCTCCACGTGTTCCCTTGACGAAACCACGGTTGGAATTATGGCCCGCCCTCGATATCTTAAACCCCTCGCAACTCCTGTCCCCACAATGCTATGGGATCGACGATCTCATGATCCTTACAATAACGACTGAATCAACGATTTAATCTTCACCTCTCGGATCTACAGACTAGGTCTACTCCCTATGAATCAATGGTCAAGATCTCTTTTCAATTCCCGAGTCCAGGAATTTGAAATCTCAAACCCAACTACCTTTTGTATGTCAATCCTCTGGAGTTAACGATCTACCGACACCTGTCTCGTAAATCAACGGCCCTACCTTCACTTCGGGTGATTGGCTTTTCAACCCATATCAACAGTCCAATGGCCCTCTTCTCGATTGATGGTCAAGATTTCCTTCGGGTCCTTGGACCTTTTCCCCTTCATTTTCTTCTGGAGTTCTAGATCTGGTGCAACGTGTCCTTCTTCACATCGACGACTCTCGTCGCTTCAGATTTTCGGGCTTTGGAAATCTCAAATGTCAAACTCCTGCCTTCCTCTTGTTTTATCCGGAGCTTCTGATCCTTTGACATATGTCCCCTCCTAGATCAATGACTGCGATCCCTTCGTGTCTCCGGACTTCAGACTTCTCAACCTTCAAATTTTCTCTCTCTTCGATTTTTGTGTTGTAAGGCTGTAAATGTCAGGCCATGCCTTTGTACAGGTAGTGGTTGGGGTTGCCTTAAAGGGTTACATGTAGCAGGTACAAATCGTAGTCAGGTCTGGACATTCATTTATGTAATGTAGCCGTAGAATTATGGTGTCGTAACTAAGATAGTGATAACACTGAGGTGGTGGTGAGGATAAGCTCGTAGAGCCCTCGCTTTGTAATTAGGAGACTTGAGAGAGAGATCTCGAGGTAGAGAGGTCTTAGGAGGCCTTAGAATTTCTGAGAGAGAGAGAGATCTTGAGAGAACTAGGACTTTGTTACAGTCTATTTTTTGTAATCATCTGTATAGACACACAGAGATAATAGAAAAGCGGTTTTTCCTGCATATCATGTGTTTATGTGTTTATGTGTGTTTGTGAATATTTCATGAATGAATGTTGTAGATGTATGATAAGTTTCATTTATAGTAGGATATAGATTTCTCTATCTTTATTGAGTTTGTAATATCGTTCTGGGTTCTTTAGGCCATGCAAGGAGTGCACAACAAAACACCGAAGGTTCTGTAGCCAGCGCAAGGAGTGCGCACCTGAACTCTGCGGATTTAGAAAGAACATACCAGGAGGGCATACCAAAGGTGATAACAAACTCATGAAGAAGCCTCAAAGTTACTGAATACTCTGGAGGTGAAGATTGTGCAGAGGGAGGCACAAAGAGACAAAATCATTGAGGATTTTGTAAAGCTCTTCCAGGTGGGTATCGAGCGAGTGCATAGAGTGCACATAAGGAACTCCATTTCGGGTTCAGAGATAAGAGAAGTGTCAGAGGAGAAGACACTTACAGAGTTACTGAATACTCTGTCATCTCAACAATGCATTCTTGAGTAGAAGTTGCCAAGAGGGCACTTTCATCTCTTCGAGGGACTGGAAAGATAGAGACCTTTGAGGTCCAATCAGTGAAGCTCAAGGAGGAGACAAATTTGTTGAACACTCTGGAAGAAGACTTGCGCAAGGAGTGCACCAGGCCAACACTCAGACAAAGTGTTGAAAGACAGTCATTTGAGGGCTCATCAAGCACAAGGAGTATGCGTAGAGGCGAACTATTTCCAAGTTCATAAGCTTATGAGAGATAACACAAGCAATGTGAGAAGAGTGGACTATTCTAAGTCGAGAAGCTCAGGAGAGACAATGCAAGTTTGCATGTAGAGCACGAGTATGTGCCAGAGCCAAGGTCAAGTTTAATTACCAAAGCTCAGGAGGGATAGAGTTTCCAGAATGTAGACGAGACCCAAAGTAATGGCTCACATGAATTAAGTCGAAGGCCAAGACCTTCGAAACATTCAAAATTTTCCAAGTCTGGGAAGAACGTAAAGATCGGGATGAAGAGAACAACTGCCATTGGATTGGGCAGAGGAGAGAATCTGGACCGTCTGATCAGAGTCCAGACGAACAAGAACATGCACAGGAGGAGATCAGATATGTATCATTGGATCAGAGCGCAGAGGACCAACAACCGTTGGATCTGGAGGAAAGCGCACGAGGCTTAACCCTTGTGTATGCACAGGAGGGTGGACTCGTCAAAGTCCCAAAGTTCTGAAATGATTGAAACCGTCCATCGGAGAAGACGCATGGTAGCCGATGATCATTTCACTGACTCGCGACTTGGAGAAGTCAGAGGGCAAGCTTGTGAGAACTCGCGAAACGTGAATTCGCGATTAGATCACAGTCATTGATCAAGGAGCGATCTGGACTGTTGATCGTCCAAGAAGAATTTCAACATTTCAGGAGACGGGGAGTCAGGGTTGGCTCATTCACAAAGTCCCGACACGTGAAATTGCGAAACCATTCCAGCCGTTAGATCCAGAGAGACACGTGGTGGTAGATCGCAAACTTAGAGTAAGTTGCATTTGAATTTTGGTTGAAAGTTGAAACTGTCGAAACCCGAAGACCCGAAGTGAATCTGGACCGTCTGATTTAGAAAGGACGTTGCGTGAATCCATGAACTCCAGGTAAAGTCCCGAAGTGATTCATAGCCCTCAGATCAAGTGAACACACGGTAGAGATCCGCATAGCTCGAGGAGAGAGAAAATTTGAAGGTTGAGAAATCCGAAGTCCGGAGACGCGAAGGGATCGCAATCATTGATCTAGGAGGGGACATGCGTCAAAGGATCAACAGCTTCGGATAAAACAAGAGGAAGGTAGGAGTTTGACATTTGAGATTTTGAAAGCCCGAAAATCCAAAGCGACGAGAGTCGTCGATGTGAAGAAGGACACGTTGCGCCAGATCTAGAACTCCAGAAGAAAATGAAGGGGAAAAGGTCCAAGGACTCGAAGGAAATCTTTACCATCGATCGAGAAGAGGGTCGTTGGACCGTTGATATGGGTTGAAAAGCCAATCACCCAAAGTGAAGGTATGGCCATTGATTTACGGGACAAGTGTCAGTAGATCGTTAACTCCAGAGGATTGACATACAAAAGGTAGTTGGGTTTGAGATTTCAAATTCTTGGACTCGGGAATTGAAAAGAGATCTCGACCATTGATTCATAGGGAGCAGACCTAGTCCGTAGATCTGAGAGGCGAAGATTAAATCGTCGATTCAGCCGTTATCATAAGGATCATGAGATCATCGATCCCATAGCATTGCGGGGATAGGAGTTGCGAGGAGTTTAAGATATCGAGGGCGGGCCGTAATTCCAACTGTGGTTTCGTCAAGGGGACACGTGGAGGTTGTAGGAGCATTGCAGGCCCAAAAGCAGTTTGATTCCAAACTGCTTGTGGTCATGGCCACAAATCGTGTGGTCATCACCAAGGTCACATCAAGAGGGGGCTCATCAAACAAAAGGAGCTAACACCCGACACTCTGAGTTTTCGCAGCAGGGCGAAAGGGAAGGTCACAGGTTGTTGTCAGACCTGCACCAAGAATCCAAGGGGGCCTGTGTTTAATCATAGAATGAGACCATTGAGATTTCAGAGAGTTGTTAGACTCGAGAATCGGAGATCCAAGACCGAGAGATCGCACAGCCCTACGGGGGAGTAGGGGGGATGCATTAGGTGGTATCAGAGCCTGAACATAATTGATTTTTGTAGGTGAAGACAATGAAGAGGATAGTCTGATACCATCAAGTGGTATCAGAGCCACTTTATGCTTGTATATTGTAGGCAGAGGGAGGAAGAGTAAGTAAGGAGATACTTTGATACCATCAGGTGGTATAAGAGCTAATATTTTTGTCTGTAGATTTCAGGCAAAAGAAAAAAGAGGAGGAGGTCGTTATTTTGTTCATAGACAGTAGACAAAGGAGAGAGACGGTGAAAGGATATGACCTGATAACATTAGGTGGTATCATAAACAAAAAATTTCCTGTAGACAATAGGTGAGGGGAGCAGAGTACTGATGCTCTATGAGAAGGTTGTTGCATGGATGCAACATCAAAATTTTAAACATCCAGGTGAGCTGTGAGAAAATATGGAGATGCTCGCGGATGAAGAGTGATCTGTAGACTTGCCAGGAGGGTAGGTAGAAGGTAGAAATGGATACTGAAAGCCATGAGCGTGGTCGAAGAGAAGGTTGTAAGAAGAAAATAAATCCAGAGATGGATCTGGAGCTCAATGAAATAAGAGCAAGGATGGAGCAGCTGACATTAAAAATGCAGCAAAATGCTAAAGCGCATTGGGTATATGAATGGCCCATGAAAAAGAAGGTGAAGTGGACAGTTAAGAGATTTTTGGACAGAGGACAACAAAATCTGTTGAAGAGGTGGCTGAAGTATGTCGAAATCCTCATAGATGAAGAGGAAGTGATTCACATCTGTGGACCAGAAATTGGAAGGAAACTCGGTGATGAGGAGGAGGTGAGTTCAGATGAAGATTTCATAAACTTCCAGGAGGGCAGGGATAAATTTTCAAATTTCCAGGTGGGAAATGAAATGAGATCATTGGAGGATCTCATAGACTATTAGGAGGACGACAATGGAAATTCATATTGCCAGGTGGGCAATGATATGAGATTAGCAGAGGAACTTAGAAACTGTCGGGTGGGCAGAAGTGGACTTTCAAGTTGCCAGGTGGCAATGGAAAGAGACCGGCTGGAGGTCTCGTATACTTCCAGGGGGGAAGCACTGAAATTTCATATTTCCAAGTGAGCAATGGGATGGGATCGGTTGATCTCATAGACTGTCAGGTGGGCAACAGAAAATTCCCAAATTGCCAGGTGGGCAGGGAGAAGGAGATGAGTCTGTCTGAAAGTCTCAGGAGCTCAGAAATGAGTTCATGTCGGCAAGGAGTGTTGATAGATGGAGATTAATGTGGATTTTTAGACCAAGTGAATGAAGATGATGACGAGTTAAAAAATTTCACCATCCAAGAGGAGGATCAGAAGAGCATTCTAATTATTGGAGGAATCAATATATTCCTGCCAAACAACCAAGTAGAGACCACTGCACATGATGAGAGTGCAACAGAAGAAGAAAGACAGGCAGCAGAAACTGTCAAAGAGGAAGAAGAGAAGGAGCAGACACTGAAGTTTGCCCCAACAGAAGAAGATGAGCATTTAGAAGAATGGCTTGAAAATTTCAGCCAGAGAGCTGAACAGGAGATGATTGTAGCATTGGATCCTACAGCAGAAAGAGAAGCAGCCAACATTGACTTTGTTGATATGTATACAGAACTGGAATCCCTAGAGAGAAGGGTAATGGTGCAAAGCTTGCATATTCAACAGGTGAAGTTGGAAACAGATGGAGGATCATACCAGCCAGAGGAACGGTTGGAAGAAGTTGGAGATATGCCAACACAAGAAGAGCTGACAGAAGAAGCCAATATGTCGGTGGAGGAGACTAAACAGCAGGCCAGTCAAGAAGAGACCGCAGTAATTGAATCTGCAGCAGAGTGGCAACTCAACGCCACAAAGGGAGATAAAGACAGCATGGGGGATTGAGTAGATCTAACCACTAATAAGTATGGGGAGAAGGAAGTGCAGTAGAGAAGACTGCGTAAGGAGAGCCAGTCGTTGGAGCAGCTGAATAGAGTAATAGAGGAAATCAGGAAGCTGATGTTGAGGTCAGCAGAAGCAGTCAGCAAAAGGGAGTTGAACAGAAGAAATCCTTCCATAGAAGCAGGGAAGAAACAAATGAGGAAAAAGAAGCAGCAGCAGTAGCAACATAGCTCGAGAGGGGAAAGAGAAAAACTCCAGAACAGAATTTGGGATCCAGGAGGATTTCAACACTAGAGAAGAGGAGCTCATGAGCAGGAGCTCATGAGTAGGAGCTCATGCTTTTCCTAGCAGGGGAGTATGATGCAGGAGCATCGCTCCACCTCAGCAAATGCACCAGCACACAAACACGCAATGGAGAAAGGGAGAGGCACCAACCCTCCCATTTTTAAATTTGAAATAATCCAATACGGATTTTTGTGTTGTAAGGCTGTAAATGACAGGCCATGCCTTTGTACAAGTAGTGGTTGGGGTTGCCTTAAATGGTTACCTGTAGCAGGTCTAGATCGTAGCCAAGTCTAGACATTCATTTATGTAATGTAGTCGTAGAAGTATGGTGTCATAACTAAGATAGCGATAGCACTGAGGCGGTGGTGAGGATAAGCTCGTAGAGCCCTCGCTTTGTAATTAGGAGACTTGAGAGAGATATCTCGAGGTAGAGAGGTATTAGGAGGTATTAGAAGTTCTAAGAGAGAGAGAGCTTGAGAGAACTGGAACTTTGTTACAATCAAGTTTTTGTAATCATCTGGATAGACACACAAAGATAATAGAAAAACAATTTTTCTTCCATATCATGTGTTTATGTGTGTTTGTGAATATTTCTTGAATGAATGTTGTAGATGTATGATAAGTTTCATTTACAGTAGGAGATATATTTCTCTATCTTTATTGAGTTTGTAATATTGTTCTGGGTTCTTTAGGCTGTGTAAGGAGTGCACAACAGAACACCGAAGGTTCTGTAGCTAGCATAAGGAGTGTGCACCTGAACTCTGTGGAGTCAGAAAGAAATTGCTAGGAGGGCATACCAGAGGTGATCACAAACTCGAGAAGAAGCCTTAGAGTTACTGAATACTGTAGAGGTGAAGATTGTGCAGAGGGAGGCACAAAGAGACAAAATCACTGAGGATTCTGTAGAGCTCTGTCGGGTGGGTATCGAGCGAGTGCATAGAGTGCACAGAAGGAACTCCATTTTGGGTTTAGAGATAAGAGAAGTGACGGAGAAGAAGACACTTACAGAGTTATTGAATACTCTGTCGGCTCAGCAAGGCATGCTTGAGTAGAAGTTGCCAAGAGGG
>CBVK0100964529.1:0-10258 GCA_900067695.1 Picea abies | reverse complement strand
CTTCAAGGGTTGACATCAATGACAACCAACCCAATTAATCAACAATATTTTTTATAGGATTAGTTGTTATAATATATGTGCTAGTGTTATGGTTTTTAAGGTTCACGTGATATGTGACTTAAGGTTTGTATTAAGGGTTTTAAGGGTGAGGAGTGATGTAGTTTACATGTAAGTGTTCATCAGGATTATATGTCAGGATTTTGTATCTTATAGCTAGTAGTTTTAAGGTTCAGGTTTCAAGCATTATAAGGGTTAAGGGTAGAAAGGTTATAGGGATTTATGATGGAAATTTTAGAAGGGTTAGGATTTATATTGACTACAAATGTCAAAGGGTGATGATTATAGGGGTATATGGCTTAAGGTTATAGGGGTATAAGGATTAGGGGTTACATTGGTTATAGTTATAGGGTCAAATATGTCAAGGGTGATAATGATTAAAAGGGTAAGGGATTATATGGGTTAGATGTTACATTGTAAGTAATAAAGGTCATGACTTAGAGGTGATGAGGGTTATAGGGATTATCAATCACGAGATATTGACATATAATGCAATAAGGTTAATGGGTTATAGGGATTAAAGTTATGGGTTATAAGTATTGGGGGTTTAGGGATATAAGGGTTAATAACTATATAGATTTAGGTTATATGGTTTATGGTAATATGGATTAGAAGTTATTGAGGTAAGGTTTAGAGGATTTAAAGGTTATAAGCCTGATTGATTAAGGTTAAAATTTTAAGGGGTTAAGGGTTATACAATTTGTAGTTATATTGTAGGTTATAACACTTGTTGGGTATGGGTTATAATAGTTAAGTATTAAAGGTTATAATGGTTATAATGTTAGGTTCTATACGTTCATTACTATTAGAGTTTATGAGTTTTAACTTATTGAGATTAAGGGAGATAGGTTATAGGATGAAAGGGTTTATATACATTATAGATATTGTGAATCGTGGTTACTGGTCATGGTTGCTAAGGGTTACTATAAGTTATTAGGGATTATTGATTATTGATTACATTGGGCTATAAAGATAATTGAAAGTGATAGTGATCATATGATAAGTAAGGTGATAAATGGGGTGATTAGGTTATATGGGTTAGTATTTAAGGGTTATAAATGGTAGTGGTTAATGGTTATAAGGATTATAGGTTATATAAGTTAATGGATAAGGACCAGGGGTTACATAGTTTAGGTGTTATACATGCTAAGGGTTCCCATGGTCAAGGGATATTAGTGATAGGGGTTATCAAGGTTGGAGGTAATAAGGATGATATGTATTATAGGGGTCAAAAGGTATGGTTTTTATAATGACTAAGGGTTATAAATGGTATAGAAGTTAAAATTTATAGGCCTATACAGATTTGGAGTAAAATGGGTTATAGGTTATAGGAGTTATATGATATTTAAGGGTTAGGTTTTATCATTTATAATGATTACTAGTTAGATATGTTAGGAGTTTAGGGGTTTGGGATGTTGATAGTTATAATAGTTAGGTGTTATGGAGTTGGGGGTGATATTGATAGAGGTTATAAGTTGTAGGGGATATGGGTTAAATTACAATTTATATAGGGTCATGAGTGATAATTTTTATAACAATTTGTAGAGATAATTTGTATAGGGATTAGGGGTTATTATTGTTAAATAGATTAACATTAAAGAATATATGTGTTAGTGTATGGTTTATGAAAGTCATGGGATATATGACTTAAGGATTATATGAAGCGTTTTAAGGGTGTGGGGTTATATGGACTACATGTAAGTGTTCATGAAGATTATGGGTTAGGAGCATATATGTTAGGGGCTAGTGGTTATAAGGTTTTTTGTTTAGGAGATATAAGGGTTAAGGTTTATAGAAGTTATAGGGATTTAAGATTACAAGTTTATGGGGATTATGGGTTATATTGATTATAATTGTTAAAGAGTTATAATGGTTATATGGGTTATTATAATGGTTATATGGTTTAAACTTACATGGGTTATATGGGTGAGGGGTTACATTAGTTATAGTTATAGCATCAAGGAGGTTAAGCGTGATAATGACTAAAAGGGTAAGGGTTTATATGGGTTGGTTGATACATAATGGATTACAAAAAAGCATGAGTTAGGGGTGATAAGGGCTATAATAGTTATGGGTCAAGAGATACAGGGGGAAGGGGTTATAGGGTTTAAGTTTATAAGTTATAAGTGCTAGTTGCTTAGGGTTATAAGGGTTAGTGCTTATACAGATTTAGGTTATAAGGTTGGGGTAATAGTGATTAGAGGCTATATGGGTAAGGTTTAGGGGAGTTAAGGGATATAAATATTACAAATTATAAGGGTTAAAGTGTAAGGGGTTAAGGGTTATAAGATTTTAGAGTTATATCGTAAGTTATAAGGTTAATTGGTTATGGATTATAAGGGTTATGTAAAGTTATAGAGGTAAGTATAAGGTTTAGGTGTTATAGGATAATTAGTATTAGAGTTTAGAAGTTTTAACGTCACAATATTTTTCAAGGGTGATACACTATAGGATGAAATGACTTCTATACATTGTAGATATTGTGACAGTTAGTGATCGTGGTGTTTAAGGGTTAGTAGTTACATGTCATATGGATTAATGTGATAGACAATTATTTTCATTTGTGGGTTGGAAGTTATAAGGAATTGGAATTAGGTGTTATAAGAGTTACAAATTAAGGGTTATTAGGATTAGAGATCATACATTATATGTGTTTGTAGTTGAATATTAGGGGTTATAGGGGTTCTAACATTTACAAGGTTTAGGGGCTCTATTATGATGACACAATGAGTAGAAATAATTATTTATAAGTTATAAGGGTTATTTAAGAGAGATATTATGTTAAAGGTTAGGGGTGAGAGGAGTTCTATGGTTGTACGGTTAGTGGTCATAACCAATAAGAGTTATACATGTTATATAAGTTAGGGGTTGGTGATTATATTTTTCTAAGGAGTAATGATATTATGTGTTAATGTCTATAGGATTTAAGAATTACATGGGTTAATGGTTATAGGTTTTAGGGGTTATTGGAATAATGTGTTAGATGTAATAGGTTATTAGTGTTAAGGTTTAAGAGTTAATATTAGTTAGGGGTTATATGGATTAGGGTTTATAAGGGTTGGGGGTTAAGAAATTTAGGTATTATGGATTAAGGGTATAAGGATTATATGTGTTATAGGATTTAGATAATATAAAGTTTATAGTGGATGGGGGTAAGAGGAAATGGGTTTTAAGAGTTAGGGAATATATAGGTTAAAGTGATTAGAGGTTATAGGAATTAAGGGTTATAAAGATTAGAGTTAAAGGGATTATGGGTTATATGAGTTATGTGTTGAAGGTTGTAAGGATTAGTAGTTATAGGCATTAAGGATTATAAGTGTTATCGGTAATATTGCTTATAATTTTTAAGGGTTGTGGAGGTAAGGGTGATAATCATTATAGGGGTTAAGGGTTTTACGGGATAAGAGTTATATTCAAGGATATAAAGTATAGGGGAGATATGAGTAATAAGTGTTAGGTTTTATAATAGTTAAGGGTTACAAGGGTTAGCTTTAGAGAAATAGATTAGGTGCTAGTTATGGATTGGGGATACAAGTATTAAGGGTTAATGGTTATACATACTAGTATTTAGTGGTTATATGAGATAAATATTAAGGGTTTTAGGATATAGAGGCTATAGGGATTTGAGAGGTAGGGGCTATAACAATTATTGAAATTAATGATAAAGGTGACGTGTTATGGGTTATGAGGATTATAAATAGTAGATGCTAAAGGTTTATGGGTTACATGGGTTATGGTTAGGGATGATATTAGTTAAAGGACTTAGAGAGTATAAGTATCAAGATGTATATATGTTATGGTTGTTAACACTTAGGTGATATCAGTGTAATGGGTTATAAGGTTGATTGTTTAGGGTAATAAATTATAGATGTAAGGCGTTAGTGTTTTAAGGTTAGGATATATATGGATTGAGGGTTATAAGGGTTGGGGGTTATATGGGTTAGGAGAATGGGGTTATATTAGTAATTGTTAAAAGGGTTAGGGGTTATAGATTAAGGTTTAGGGTTATAAGTTTTAAGAGTTATGAGTTAGAAGGATTAATGATTATAAGGGTCATATGTAAGAAATGGAAGGGATAAATATTAGATGTAATAAGGTTTGAGGGCTATAATTATTAGATGGTTTAGGGTTTACATGTTCATGTATTATGGGTTATAGGTGATAGCTTATGGAGTTTAAAAAAGATGTGTTATAAGAGTAAATAAGTTGAATGTGTTAAACACATTAAGAATTGGGGATGATAAGTGTTGGGGGTAAGGGGTTATAGGGGTTAGTGGTTATGAATTTTAAGGTATAAAGGTTATAGCTATTATGGTTATAGTAGGGTTTATATCGGTTGAACTTTATACAAGTTATAATAGTTAGGTGCTAAGGGTTATAAGGGATAGGAGTTAGGGCCTATTAAGAATTAGACATTATAAGATTTATATTAGAGGTTATGGATGATGGTGTTCACAAGAATTAGTGATATGATAGGGGATAATAAGGGTTAGGATTTATATGCGCTAGGGGTTATAATGTTTATTGCTTATATTAAGGGTCATTATGGTCCAGGGTGATAAGAGTTAAATGGATTAGAGATTATGTGTTAGGTGTGAGGGATTATAGGGGTTATGGGTTGTAATGTTATGAAAAAATGGATTATAAAGGTTAAGGGTCATATGTAAGATGGGTGAATATTACATGCATATTAAGTGTTTATAAGTGTTAGCAATTGAGGGTTAAATTGAGAAGTTATAAGTGTTATGGGTTATGGATTCATGGTCGTAAGGGTTAAAGCTTATAGGTATTTAAGGTTATAGGGTCGAAATGGGTTAGCGGTGTGGAGATATAGTTAATAGGGGCTATATGGCTTATGCGTTAGTAGTTAAATAAAATGGTTGTGAGGGATAGTGGTTATGGCTATAAAGGTTAGGTGTTGGGAGTAATAAGGTTCAGGGATAAAGGGTTATGAGGAATAATGGTTATGGTTATAAGGGTTACTCATTGGAATTATTAAGGTTTAAAGGTTAGAGTTGTATATTTATATGTATTAGGGGTAATATATTATATGTAATAATGGTAATATATTATATGGATCAAGGATGTTGTGATACAAGATTAAATTGGTTATATGTGTTTGGACATAGAGGATATAAGTTCAAGGTTAGGAATAAGGGGTTATTATAGTTAGGCTATAGGGGTTTTTAGGTTTATACATTATATGGTTTACAAGTTGTACACGATAGTGGTTATATTAGGGGTTATAAGTGATATGTGTTATCATAACTAGAGATGAGGGTTAAATGGGTTAGGGGAAATAAATCTTGGATATTATAGTCATTAGGAGTCATATGTGTTAAGGGAAGCAAGTTTTAGAAGTTATATGATTTTAGGGTTAGGGGTAAGAAGTGATACAATTTAGGATTTATACATATTAGGGGTTACAAGTGTTAGGACTTTATAGGAGTTATAAGTGTATGGGGTTGATAGGTGCTATATGGATTAAAGATTAGGGGTAACACAAGATATATGATTTAGGTGTTAGTGATTATAGCTGTTAGAGTTATACTTTCATTAGTGATTATAGTGCTTAGGGTTACAGTGTTAAGGGGTGAGGGATTATTGATGTTAAAGAGGTAAATGTTATATTAGAGGTTATGGATGATAGTGGTTACAAGAATTAGTCATTATATCACATGGGTTATATAATTTAGAATTTTATTAGATGTTATAGGGGTTAGGGGTTAGACAGATTAGAGGGTTTATGTGCTATATGGACTAAGGGATACAAGGGTTAGCAATTATAGGTGTTGTGGAATATATAGATTGGGGGTTAAAAGTTGTTAAGGGATATGGGTCTCAAAGGTTATAGGGATTAAAGGTTATAGGGGCATAAATATTAATAGATAATAAGGGTTAGGACTTATCAACATTAAAGATTATAATTCTTATTACTTTTATTAAGGGTTTTTTTGGGGGGTGATAAAAGTTAAATGTATTAAAGATTATGCATTAGGTGTGAGGGATTATATTTGTTATGGGTTATAGTGTCATGGAATATGGGATTTATATAATTTAAGGGAGATATGTTAAATGGGTGAAGGTTATATACGTATTAGGTGTTATAGGTTATAAGTGGTAGTGATTGAGAGTTAAAGTCATAAGTGATAGGTGTTAGCTTTTATGGATTCATGGTCACAAGGGTTAGAGTTTATAAGGATTTAAGGTTGTATTAAGGGTTAATGTAGGTTACTTGTAAGGGGCATGGCCTAGGGGTTAGTGACTACATACAAAGTTATGATGGATATCGGTTATGGTTATAAGGGTTAGGGATGCGTAGTGATAATGTTTATAAGTTATACATTAGGGAATATAAGTGTATATATTGGTTATATTAGAGGTTATAAGTGTTATGGGTTGCTACATGTTATAAGTGTTAGGATTTATATTAAAGGTTATAAGTGTTAAGGGTTGTTAGGGTTTATATGATTTAGATATTAGGGGTTACAACAACTCTATAAGTTAGGTGCTAGTGATTATAATGTTTAAATTTATAATGTCATTAATGATTCTAGTGATTAGGTTTATAATGTTAAGGTGTAAGGGATTATTGATGTTAACGGATGATATTTTAAAGGGGTAAAGGTTACATGTGTTATAGATGTAAAGGGTTTATATCTTGAAGGGGTAGATATTATATTAGAGGTTATGTGGTTCTAAGAGTTAGAGATTATATGGATAAAGGCTATAGAATTTAGAGGTTAAGTACTAGATTTTATATAAGTTATAGGTTAAATGGATTAAATGAGTTAGGTGTTATATGGAATAAGGGATAAAGGGGTTAACAATTATAGGTGTTATGGATTATATAGATTGGAGGTTATAAATGCTAATGGTTATAGGTCTTAGGTTTTAAAGGGGTTAAGGGTTACAAAGGAAATATCCTTTAAGGGGTGATAAGGGTTAGGAATTATAGACATTAAGGTAATATTTATTTCTTATATTAAGGGTCATAGTGGTTTGGGGGTGATAAAAGTTAAATGAGTTAGGGGTTAGGTGTGAGGGATTATAGTGGTTATGGGTTATAGTGTTATGGAATAAGGGATTATAGATGTTAAGGGTCATATGCTAGATGGGTGAAGGTTATATGTGTAATAGGTGTTAGGGGTTATAAGTGTTAGAAATTAATGGTTAAAGTCAAGTCATAAGTGTTAACAATGAAGGGTTAATGTCAAGTTATAGGTGATGGGGGTTATGGATTCATGGTCGTAAAGGTTAGATCTTATATAGATTTAATGTTATATTAGGGGTTAATATGGGTTAGTAGCAAGTGGCTATAGGGGATAGGGGTTATATGTATTAAGTGTTATCAATTCCATAAAAGGTTATGTGGTATGTTAGCACTAGAAGTTGTTCTTAGACTACTTTAAGAACAAGCCTAATACCCATCAAAATTTGAAAAATTAAATCAATTTAAAAGTGTGGATCAACAAGAAAGAACAAGAAAGAACAAGAAAGAGGGAAACTATATGACTGTAGATCAATGATCTACCATTTGGCATGGAGTCAACACCACTCTGTAGATTGAAGGCAATCAAGCTAAATATCAGGTTAAGAGATTATATGATGATGATTAGAAGAAAGGAAGGTGAAAAAAATAAGAAATCCTACTAAACATAGATCCTCTCTACACAATAGATTGAAAAATTCTTGAACAAAAAAATGATTAGCAGGCCATCTACAACAGATCCTTTGTTGCTCAGGGATCCATTAAACAAAATAAATGGAAAACTAAGATGACAAATTGATAAACAACTCTCATGAATATTTAATGGCATAAATGATAATTACAACAAGCCCTGAGGCTTACAAATGAACAGCTAAGTTGCTCCTCCAACTCTCTCCTCTCTTGGATCATGAATCCAACCCTTTTCCTTATCAAAATCCCTTTCATGTATAGTGAATGATCTCTCTCTACCCTAAGGAGGTCGAAACCAATGAGCTACATAGGATCCTCCTCCATTTAGGAGTCTATTACAACATATTCCAACAAAAACATAACAAATTCCTATTTTTTGAGATATTTTCTATTGTGATAAATTCCTTTTGAAACATGTCATGTTGCTTGATCTGGAGATGGAACACATGTCACTCATGTCCAAATAAATCCTAGGAATCCATTCAAACCTTCCCTAACAACTGACATCCTTTCCATAGCTCGGATTTGTCAGACTGTTAGAGTTCGCAGTGCCTTTGACAACATGCGCTTTGAACTTTCCTATAGGTGATGATTTTGAATTTTATCCCAAACTATGAATTGGGTCGGGCTGATATTTTTTCAACAAGTCAATGGTAATATCCTGCTTCTCCACACCAAATTTCAAAAGAACCCAAATTGGAATTCAAAAGTTACGATCGAAACATGACGCTATTGTGTGTTAATTGCTACAAATTGTCCCAAATTACTAGTTCACAACGCTAACGAGTCTAGGCGTTGTGAACTTTCATGTAGAAGCCTATTTCACTTTTTCCAAAGCTTCAACACCCCAAAACTTATACCAAGAGTCCATATATTCTACAAAACTTCATTATCTTGATATATAATGGGAAGAAAAACACCAAAACTGCTTGTTATAGCTCAAAACTCATAACCATCTCCAAAAGGTTGTAAATGCATATAAAAATAACTTTGGCCAAAATTAATGATAGTTTGGAAGATCAATGTCTTTTTGTTCTGGAGCTTCTTTTGGTAGCCAGCTTGTCCAAATCTTATACACCTCAGTGGTATGAAATAGAGCACATTTCAGAAGGGAGGATAAAAGGGACAACCATTGAGATTTGTAATGAAAGGAAGACAAGTGAAACGTCTTTGTTAAAACAAAGTTTTAGCAGCATAAATATCAATTTGCAACGCCAATGAATAAAGCAACATAAATATCATTTTGCAGCACCAAAGATGTATGCAATTTAAGCTTGGTTCTACAAATGATTAACCATCTACCACCTATTTGATAGGGGTCTCATTCAATTGGTTAATATTGGGTTTCAAGTGGATGTAGAAGATGAGGGATTCAACAATTCTGGAACAGAGGGTTCACAGTGCCAGTCTGCAGCGCCAGTTTGCAGCGCCAAGTTTAAAATCAAAATAACACACTTCAAGGAAACTGTTAGAAATTCTGTGACAAAATCCTTGAAAATCTAATTAAATGAAGGCGATGAAAACCATAAAATTCCCCTTGACACGTTTCTTAGCTACAATAATGAAAGATGAGTGCATGTGGTACTCATAAGTATGTTGTGAACTTTCTTGGTGACTTGGAAGCAAATACACCTGACCATTTCATGTGCTAACAAGGTATATTTGTTATTATTATAATGGTTATATGTTGGGAGTAATACAATTTAAAGATAAAGGGTTATGAGGGATAATGGTTATGGTTATACAAGTTAGGAGTTGGGAGTAATAATGTTTAAGGATTAGAGTTATAGATTTTCCTATGTTAGGGTTAATATATCACGTGGATTAAAATTGATGTGTTATAGGATTAAAGTGGTTATATAGGTTAAGAATAAGGGGTTATTGTAGTTGTTAGAGAGATTTTAGTGGTTGGGATTTATAGGAAGCATAGGTTTTAGGATTTAGTGGTTATATTAGGGATTATAAGTGATATATGTTATCACAATTAGAGATTAGGGGTTATATTGTTTATATCAGGGGTGCATGGGTTATGGATAATGGTGATTAGAGGGTGTTATGGATAATAATGACTATATGGTTAAATGCGTTAGGTGAAGTAAGGATTAAATATGACAGGTGGTAGGAGTCATATATGATAAGGTGATCTAGGTGGATATCGATGGCCACCCACCTATTCCAACTGTTTCAAAACAGTCTTCTTGCAATTCACAATTTTTAGCATTTTTTCGGTTCCTAAACTTCTCGGGCCATTTTGAAGGCCTAAATGAAGTTTTTTCGGGATCGAACACCTCAATGATAAACAAAGGCTCTCATTGATCCCCCAAAATGAATATCCCCGATGATACCTTTCCAATGAGCTATCATGCGCCCCAAACATAGATCGTATCCCAAAGTTAAGCCCTCGGGAAGTTGATACACCAAACTACCCAAAAGAGGGTCCACAAACTGTTGGCTTTTTATCTTCCGGGGTTAGGGTTTTGGATTTTATTTATGTTAAAAATGCCTTTAGAGCCTCATTGT
>CBVK0100964528.1:0-10258 GCA_900067695.1 Picea abies | reverse complement strand
TAGGGAAGAGAAACACTTGCCTTGGTACTTTATTTAATTAAAAATTTTAACAGGGATTTCTTTGAATGTGAAGTATGAAAACCCTCGAAGTGGTACGGGCCTGTAGTGATGTGTCACTTCGACGCTTCGAGGTTTCAGGGTTCGGGAGTTCTCTTGATGTTAAACCCCACACAACTTTGACACTCCGGATGCACAAAATTTGTCGATCTGAGAGGCTTATTGGATCTCCACCGTTGAAAAATGAACTTGTCTGTTTGCTTGTATTTCAAGCCCGAAATGGACTGCTCTTGAATTTATGCCTTTTTCTATGGAAGTTAAATGTGCATACTAAGGACTTGGTGGACCTGCTACATGCTCAATTAGTGGCAAACAAAAATTGAAATGACTTTTTGACCCCTACAATTCTACATGTTAACATCTGGCTCCATAGGGGATGGCATGCTCCCTATGAGCTGCCAAGAACATGCAACTTCAATGTCTTATCCTAGGGCTATGGGGTCAAGCTCAAATACCTTTTGCTAAAGAAATCAGGCTGACATGTACACTACTCTACTTATAAAGAGAAAATAAACACACATGCTCCAGATGGATTTTATTTATGTACAATCCTAAACCCACTAATTTTTTACAATAGGCTAGGTGAAAACAAACTTCCACCAGAGCCACTCAAGTAACTTCCTAACTGAAAACTTTCTTACTCTGCCATTGATCAACCAGAGATAATAAAACTGTGACAGAAAATTAATTACATTTTTCAAATTACCTCCCAATGTTAAAGGTATGATAAAGCTTGAAGGCTTCAATACATTGAGGAAATGCAACTCCATGTACTCCCCTACAGGGTCATAAAATAGTTGATAAAACTTACTGGGATGATAACGAAAAACCTTCTCTTCTTTACAACTGCTCACATATGGTTGAATGTCTGTTGAAAGTACATGTGAACGAATTGCTGATGTAGGCTGCTGATCTACTTTCCTTTTATCTTCTCTGAAAATATCTGCTAGCTGATTGCAAGAAATCTCCTCATGTAAATCAATGAATGGATGTTGCTCTTTAACATGCTGCTCTTGGTAAAAGTTTTCATTTTCATCAGAAGGTTGGTTGCTATTGATTTTTTCTTCTAGGACAAAAAACACCTCAACATATTTATCACTGTCTCCATAATGATCAAATATAAGAGGAGTCTCGAATGATATATCAAGAGATATTTTCTTCCCAACATGAGAAAACTATTCTTCATTAAAAACAGGCTGCCTTTCAAGATTCAATGCATGAAGAAATATCTTATCATCATCATATGAGTCAAATATAGGTTGCTCATATCTAATTCTTTTAGAGACAGGGTTATAAAGAGTATCAGTTTCTAGAACAGACTCAATTTCTGCATTTTCCTTATTAAAACAACAAACAAATTTTTCATCTGATGTAGATGAAAAGGAAAGAGAAAGAGTTGATTCCTCATCCAAGGCATATTCTTCATTATCACAACCTTGATAGAATCAATTATATCATGAACACAGTCTTTATACTCCTCACAACAGCTATGAAAAATTAACTCATAGGAATAAAACTTTTGACAATGAATATTGAAAGCAGCGTGAAACTCTTTGAGTGAAGAAATGCTAGAAGGTTCAAGAGACCGATACCAAATACGACCATATCCTCGAAGAATGTAAATAAACAAATTCATACGTATGTCTTCATGTTGGATGTCAAAATGCTGCATCAAATCATGAAACTCTTTGACATGCTCAATAGGGCTATCATTCTTACCTTCATAAAATCTTGGCAACAGATCTTGCCATTCATCAATTTGAGGCATAGGATGTGGATAACTAGCTATGGATGAGAAATTGAGTGGGGAAAACCTCTTGGCTAGGATAGATTCCATAGACATTTAATTTGTCTCATTCAAGTGGAGTCACCAACAAGTTATGAAAAATGGAGTCGCCATGATGAATGTGCAATCTTGAAGGTGTCCAACTTCAGTCACCATCTAAAGCTGGAGCTGTGCAATGTCGTTCTTCCCAGAGAGATTTTCAATCTGCTCAAATCCGTCCCCGACAACGACGAAAAAAATGCTAGCACTGAGAGTTACCCTCAGATTGTGAGAGGATAATCCCACTACCCATAAAAAATGTTTGTATATGTAGATTAATGATAAAAGGTCAAATGGACAAAACTCGACACAACAATGTTTCAACACAAAAAAAACTAGGTTGGTATGCATAAGCAGATGAGGTTTTAATTAAATTCAGTCAGTGGTTTAAGGATAAATGTGAGTAGATGGAATACTTTGGTGAGAAGGATGAACAAGTATGCTATAAGCATTAGGCCTTCTAACATCTAGGTGAAGAAAAAGATCAGTCACAAGATCCTCTTGAAACTAAACTTTAAAACCCTGAAAACATTTACAGTAGCATCATAATCAAACCTCCATTATAACAAAACTGTAACATCTCATAAGGATCCTCCAATAATGATCATTCAGAGTAATAAGAAACAAGACAATGAAAAGAGGTTGACTTCTATTCATCAAAATATCTCAGATCCTATAACATAAACCAGAGTATAACTCTGTTAGTCAAAATATTACAAAATAAGGAGCTTTGCTCAACCATCCGACCTTAACATAATATTTTTCTGATGTATTTATAACAAAAACAATAGATAACAGTTTCAGATGTGAGCTGACCTCTCTAGCCTAGGATTCTCCATAAAAAAACTCCTAATCTAACATCTGTACATGTGGATCTAACAAACTGCTAGAACCAGGGAGCCTGTTGGTAACAACTCTAACATAAATAATTGTCATGAAGTGTTGTTGCTTGGGCGCATCTTCTCTGCTTATTCTTCCTTCACGTTGATTCCTTTTCCATCTCTGCCTTTGGATAATTGTGCTGGGAAACATCTTGCAGTCGAAAGTAGATGGTGGCATTGGTACAGGCCCGAAGTGATGTGTCACTTCGACGCTTCGGGGTTTCGGGGTTCGAGAGTTCTCTTGATGTTAAACCCCACACAAATTTGACACTTTGAATGCACGAATGCCGTCGATCTGAGTGGTCTGTTGGATTCCGCTGTTGAAAAACAGACTTGTCTGTTTTCTTGTATTTCAAGCCCGAAATGGACTGCTCTTGCATTTCTGCCTTTTTTTGTGGAAGTTAACTGTACATACAAAGGACTTGATGGACATGCTGCATGCTCGATTAGTGGAAAACAAAAATTGAAATGACTTTTTGACCCCTACAATTCTATGTGTTAACAGTTACAACTAAAAGTAGTTTTGGACCAGCGTGAGCATCATTTATGTCAACGCACCATCAAGGAAGTGTTACTCCAGTGGAAATATACAACTCCAGTAGATGCCACTTGGGAACCAGCTACCATTCTGCAACAATTTCTTCATCTCAAGCCTTGAGGACAAGGTTGTTTTTAAGGGGGAGGACATGTTAGGGATCTAATCTCCCTAACCCCTCATGTAGGTAGAATAATATATTACCATGTAATAAAGGCCAATATTAATAAGGCCTAGAAATAAAGAAGAATAAGTCAAATGTAAGAAGACCTAATAGAAGCTTTTGCTTCTAGAAGGATCTTCCTCTAGATTGTTCTTTTGGATAGACATATTTAGTATACATAGGAGTAGAGGGTATGCGAAGTTTTGTCTTGGATATTATTGTAATAGAGCTCAACTCTGTTGGAGGTTTCCCCCTCGAAGAGGCAAGTGAACATTTCTCTCAGTAATCAAAGTGCTCTTTTTGGTGTTATTATGGTATTATTATGGTATTATTGTGGTATTGTTATGGTTATATCATTGTTTCTCTGCCATTTCTAGCTAATTATTTCTGTTCTGCATACTATTTTATATCTAGAATACTACAACAAAAGTCTCAAGCTTCCAAATTTTGATTCCTTTCTAGATTCCTGGGGTGGTTGGGTGAAATTATTAAAGGATTTCATGGTGCCATATGTTGAAATACCAATTGATATTTCTACTATTGATTTATTTCTACTAACAGATCCGTATAAGTATTTCTCATGGTTATTTGCACATTTGATGGAATGAGATTCCACATCTCACATTCCTAGGTAAGTCTTATATGTTTATATTTTTCTTTCTGAAGGGAAGCGATTTTTGACTGGGCCGAGGTAATATCGAATGAAATTTTATACCAACTAGCCAATTATTTGAAAACAAAGAGATTTTTTGTGCTATTTTATTTGGTCCCAACAATGGTTTATTATAATGTGTTTGAAGGATTACCCTTGAGGAATAATATAGATGTTAAGAATGATCCTCTTCAATTATAGTATCCCATACTATGGAAGCACAAGGCCTCACTTCAATTTCGTCTTATCCAAGATGAGTTTCTTAATAAGTTTAGAACACATTTAATTGGAGTAGCACCTACAAGAATAACATAAGAACCATATGATTTCCTTAAGGGAAAAGGAATTTATGTATTTGAGGAAGATTCCACTTATATTATGTTATATGGATTTGAGGGAAGACCTTTTCTTCTCCCTACTTTTGTATGTTATTGGTACTTTGTTTTCGAGTTCCGTAGGAAATACAAAACATGGGCCTCCCTTTTTGATACAAAGAGAAAAATACAATTTATTTCCATGCCTTTTAATGTAGCCAATTAATAATAAGAAGCTTGTCCCATTTGATATAATTTTCTGAAATGTTGAATGCATTCAACTTAAATGAAGAAGAACCCCTGAAGGGTTTTGAACCTAAAGGGTCATTTTCTGATCACTTAGTGTCAATAAGTTATAGAAATCTTTTCATTCTGATTGCAAAAGGAATGGATGATAATGACCATACTACCTATGGAAAGAAAGAAAAAAAAGTATGTAATGATTATTTGGCTACTGGATTCAATTCAAATACTCTATGTCAGCACGAAAAAATAAAGCAAAGAGGTTAAAGTGAAACTGATGTTCAATCTTCTTCTGCCCCCCAACAACATAGGATTTTTCCTCTACCCAGAAAAATAAGAGTCAAATATAAGCAGAGGAGAGAATAATGAGAGATGTGCTGGAGGAAATGATGAAGATGCCCCTCCTCATGCTAATGTTGAGAAGACACATGATCCAGGAGGATTCAAGATTGCCCATAGAGGTCTAGAAAGATCCATAATATCCACAAAGGTCCATTATGGTCTAGAAATGCTAAAAAGTTAAATGATTTAAATCGTTCTGAAAACACCATCAATGCATAGATATCGACGATAACTTTCCAATGACATGAATTTCACCTCAAACAGAGTCCGTATGCAAACATTATGATTGATCAAATTTTTAGTCAAACAAGCAAAGTCAAAGGTCAAAGCGAAAAAAGAGGTGACACGTGTAACCACTGCAAGGGTGAATTGTGGCACATAGTTATTGGCAGCTGACTTGGTAAGGTACAACACCGGTGGATCAATCGTTTGTTGAAAAGTGGTCCAATTGTTGAATGACATGTGTCATTGGAGAGCCAATGAGAGGCTCCATAAACCTCCATAAATCCTTAACATATCCCCCACTACCAACGCACCACCACAAAAGTATTAACATACATATGGTTTTATGTTTATTTAAGTTGATACATGGTGAAGTTTGGGATGGGATAGGGCCAAGAGCTTAGACCTCGACGCATATCCTTTGCACACATGTTATGCTATATGACTGTGGAGGGATTGCACCATATCTGTGGAGGTTGGTAAAACTATATGCTATGTATACCCAAACCATTGTATAACCAAACTATATATCTGCGGGGGAGTTATGTAATACATATGCTATTCATAACATATGTTATAGTTACACCTAATAAAAAAAAACAAGGATGTATACGGCGGTCGGTGGGAATGAAACCCCCGACCCGTTGACAATATAAATGACTTAAGTAATTGTTGCTAACCAACATGCCATATATGGAATATGTTGTAACAAAACCAACAACCTGGTTGTAACACCCCCCAGCCTCCCAAGCCGGGGCATGCTACCACAATTATGCTCTATTCAAGTTCTGATACCATTTTGTGACTTACCGAAAGACTCACTTTATTTTGCGGGAAATATCATATTTAATAAATTAAAAACAAACATCTACTTCCCACTAACATACATAGAATGATGCAAAAATGCACAATAAATGAACACATGTGTAACATACAACATGCAATTAAGCATATACAAATAGTACTTATATGTTTAAGAAGGCCACCAACTGTGTGTAGACCTTCCATGAACCTCCCAGCCTTAGACCCCACTGCTCCAAGCTATCAGTAGTGGGTCACCCCTGAGCTGGGACTAAACTCCACCAAGGGTAAAGGGAATCCTAGGCTAGACTGAGGTTACAAAGTCTCCAGAAAGGATTCTGTCCCTAGGAGTCCACTCACATCCACAACTTATAGTCTCTCATTCCCCACATGCCTGTCCCACCCAGGGAGTGTGCCCCTTGTCTACTCGACAGTCCTTTGGCTGCCCCAGTTCCCTTCCAGGGCTTCACCAACATGATGGACAAGAATTCTTAGAGAACTACAACTGCCGTGAGGCTCCCTCTGGGAAAATCACTTCCCCAACAACCTCTCTCACTCAGAGCGAGTTTCTCACATGCATGAAAACCTATTTCTTCAATCCACGGGCCTGAAAACTCACCTCTTCAAACCCACAGGCCTGACAACCTACTTCTTATGTCCAAATCCTAAGTCAATGGGTACGGGTGATGGTAGCAACAAAGCTCGGGTATGGCATAGATGTTGGCAGCAAAAGACAACCTTTAGGTAGGGTATAGGCTCAAACAAGTACAGGAGCGATATGGCTCAACATTGTGCAATCGTGCTATGCTTCACATGATTAAAATGAGTTAGATTCACTGGGTTGGCAGGTTTCATAGCTTGCATAATTCCATGGTGCGTTCCAGTTACAGAGGTTGACAACGGAGGAGGTTCAATGATGGGTGAAAATGATCCATGCATGAGTGCGTGCATGCATGGGAAGAATGGCCAGAATGGAAGATAATCCCCACAATCAACTGATTTCCCCACATAAAACTGCATGCGCCAAGATTGACACATGGCTCTCTTAGAGCTCATTCCTCTCCACTTGGAGTTCGTTCCTCTCTCCCAAAGGAACTTAGGATAACTTTAGTTATTTCCCAGACCTTGGTCTTTAGGAAATAATAATATAATATTATTCCCTTAGAGATAATCTCTCTAGCTTAACCCTTTTTCCTAGCCTCTTAGCCCCTTCCCTTTCCCTACCTAGTGGAGCTTAGTTCCCCATAACTCTTTCTTCATGGTCAGTCTACACGCAATGATGTGCTTTTATTAATGATATGAGTATTTGCATATACAAAAATAGGCTCACAGGCCTTAACATCTAGGCTCTTTGGCCTAATAATCACATATGCTTCCCAGCTTATAAACACTTGTCTCACTAGCCTATAAACATAATTACATTTCAATAGGGGCTTGGCCTTGGGGTGTTACAATCCCCTCCCCTTATTTATGCACTGTCCTCAATGCATCATATTTACATATTACAATAAGATTTTCAAAAATCTTAAAAAAGATTCGTATATTCTGCTCGCATGGCCTCTTTGTGCTCCGAAGTGGCATCCTCAAGACCGTACCAGGTCCATTGGACCTTTACTATCCCGATGGCTTGATTCTTGAGCTGTTTGATTTTCCAGTCCAAAATGTGTACCATATGCACTTGAAAAGCGCCTTCTTATTCCACCTGAATCACATTCCAGTAAATAACATGATTACCATTAGACATATATTTCTTGAGCAATGATACATGGAATAGATTATGAATAAATATAGATGCAGCTAATGCAAGCATGTAAGCTACATGCCCAATCCTCTCTAGGATTTCAAATGGCCCACAATATCTAGCTGCCAACTTGGAACAGTTTCCCGACTTCAGGGAACTTCTGTTGGCCTTCACTTTCAAGAATACATGATCACCCACTTTAAACTCCCTTTCATTTCTTCCCTTGTCAGCATAACTTTTCTGCATGTCTTGGGAAGCCTTTAAATTCTGTTTTATCTTCAACATTTGTTTTTCCATTTCCCTGAGAAACTTTGGCCCAACCACCGCTTTATCAGCTGGGTTGTCCCAACTTATTGGTGTGTTGCACTTTCTGCCATACAGTGCCTCAAATGGCCTCATCTTCAGAGATGCTTAGTGCCCATTGTTGTAGGAAAATTCTACCAAGTGTAGATAATCCTCCAAATTTGATGGTTTTTCCATCACATACATTCTTAACATATCCTCTATTACTTGGTTCACCCTCTCTGTTTTCTCATCATATTTTGGATGATAAGTTGTGTTGAAATTTAGATTTGTTCCGAATCCTTTGAATAATCCCTTCCAAAACCTTGAGGTGAAATTTGGTCTCTGTTAGACACAATTGTCTTGGGTATGCCATGCAAGCGGGCTACTTCCCTCATATAAATATCAACAACATTGGTTTCCTTGTGAGTAATCTTCATTGGAGTGAAATGGGAAGCTTTAGTAAGCTTGTCCACCACCACCATGATAGCAACATGTTGCTTGCTTGTTCTGGAAAATTTGGTTATGAAATCCATTGACACCACTTCCCACTTCCACCCAGGAATGGGGAATGGCTGCAACAACCTAGCTAGGTGTCTATTCTCAGCCTTGACCTTTTGACACTCCAAACATTTAGCAATGTATTCAACAATTCCCCTCTTCATACCTGGCCAATAATATTGGCTCTTGACAACTGCAATGGCTTTTTGATATCCTGGGTGTCCAACATAAGGTACATTATGCATCTCTTTCAAGATCATATTCCTCAATTCATGAGAATTGGGTACATAAATTGTGTTCCTGTACAAAATAATTTCATCATTTCCCAATTTATAAACTTCAACCTTCTGCTGCATTTTACCTTGTTGTAATTTTGTTACTGTTTCCATGTACTGCAAATCTGCTTTTGCAACCTCATAAATTCTTTCTTTGAGATCAATTTGATACATGCTAATGGCTATAGCATGCAGTTCATGAACTCTCCTGATGAGTGCATCAAACACTTTGTTCTCTTTTCCTTTGATGTGCTTGATATCAAAGTCATATCACAAAGAAACTCTAACCATCTACTTTGTTTGGCATTTAGAGTTGGCTGATCAAATAGGCATTTTAGACCATTATGGTTTGTTCTCAACTCAAACATTTTTCCCATGAGATAGTGTCTCCACTTCCTCAAGGCATGCACTATGGATTCCAACTCCAAATCACGAGTGGAATAATTCCTTTCATTCTCTTTTAATTTTATGGATTCAAAACATATCACATATCCGTTTTGGCTGAGGACTTCACCAAGTCCTTCTTGGCGTGCATCTATGCATACCATGAAATATTCATTCAGATCAACAATCATAAGAATTGGATCACTCATTAACAATTGCTTCAATTGCTGGAAGCTCCTTTCACATTTTGTTGTCCATTGAAACTTCACCCCCTTCCTTTGCAAGGAAGTGATCAGGTGAGCGATCCTTGAAAACCATGCAATGAATCTTCTGTAGTAGCCAGCTAGACCCATGAAGGATCTGAATTCTGTCACATTCTTAGGAGCTGTCCACCCTTTAATGGCCTCAATCTTTTCAGGGTCCACTGCTATCCCTTCTTTAGATATGATATGCCCCAAATAGTAAATTTGGGTTTGATAAAATGAGCACTTGCTCAATTTGGCATACAACTGGTGCTCTCTTAACACTTGTAACACCATCCTCAAGTGATGCTCATGCTCTTCTTTTGACTTGGAATATACAAGGATGTCATCCAAAAATACAATGACAAACTTGTCTAAGTATTCTCGGAAAACACCATTCATTAAGCACATAAAAACAACTGGTGCACTTGATAGCCCAAATGGAACCACTGTGAATTCGTAATGACCATACCTTGTCCTGAAGGCAATCTTATTGGTGTCTTCATCTCTGATCCTTACTTGATGGTATCCTGACCTTAGATCAATCTTTGATAATATCCTTGCATCCTTTAACTGATCAAAGAGACCATCAATCCTTGGCAAATGATACTTCTTCTTTATAGTCATTGTTATCCCCGATTTCATGGGATAACTAGGAGATCATGTCTTGAGGCCCACAAGTCCTAGACATGGAGTACTGAGAGTAGGATTGACCTGAGCATGGCCCTGGAAGGCCCATCCTTCTCCTCCTTCATCAGACCTATCCTGTCAGCAACAACAACATCCATCACCTTCGGC
>CBVK0100964527.1:0-10258 GCA_900067695.1 Picea abies | reverse complement strand
TTATTGATATTAGTACATGAACAAGACTTGTATGTACTAGCTACACATGCATTTCTTGCGAATGTACACTAGTATGAATGAGTTCTTGGATTACTTACTAATACTGATGGTTATTTGTTATGAATGTGTGAACCATGTTTCTTTTCCCTTGTATCATAAAATACATTAACTTTGGGACAAAGTTTCCTGAAGGGTGGGTGTATGTAACAACCCTAGTTAAATAGTTCCATAGGGTTTATCAAGAGTAGTTAATTAAATAATTAATTTTCCTAGTGTGCATTAGTTAAATAAAGATTATTTATCAACAATATTAATTAATTATTTATTTATTTATTTATTTATTTATTTATTGTTTAATAATTGATTAATCAACACATTTAAGGTTTGGATAAAGAATTCAAGTCTTAATAACTTTAATTTATTTACTATAAGACTTTACATATGACAGGCGATAAGGTAGTAAATGGAGGGATAAGGTGGGTGGCATTAATGGAAGTTAGGAGGCAGTGAATGGGAGGAGGAGGATATGACTAGGAGAGGCCTTCGAGAGATTTTTATGAAAATTTGGGGGGGGAGGAGCATTATTGCAGGAGAGGACTGTATTTTCTGAAGGATATTTTATGGTTTGGAGTTTGGGTGAAGTATTGTAGGGGGCAACAGGTTGCTGGGAGTTTTGGGCTCGGGGGCCAGGAATCCTCACGGAATCATGGAGCTAGAGAGCCGGAAAGGCTACTCCTAGCTGGTTGGGTGGTTAGTCGGTTTTGGGCAGGGTTTGGTCAGAGCATCAGGCAGAGTTTTGGGAAAAGAAGCAGAGAGGAAAACCGGATATTGGGATAATAGTATCAACCAGAGGTATCTGTATTATGTTATGTAATTTATTAGATTGTTGTTCATAAATTTAAATTTATGTTGCTTATGTGCTGAATGAAATGGCTTATTGCTTATGATGAATAATCTTAATGTTTAAATTTACAAATTTTTTTAGGCTTTGTTAAACGAGGTTCTTACAAAGTGTCAAGATTGTTAGTAGGTAAAAGCCGAACACTAGCATCCAGCAGTTCTATTACAACCCTTACCAGTGTCAGAATGGAAATGGGAGACTATATCGCTGGACTTTATTATAGGTTTGCCTAAAACTCAGAAACATAATGATTCTATTATGGTGGTAATCGATAAACTTAGTAAGTCTACACACTTTATTCCTATAAAGTATACTTTTAAAGCTATTAACATCGTTGAAATATTCATGGAAGAAATTTTTGGACTACATGGCATTCCTAAAATGGTGATTTCGGATAGAGATGTAAAATTTACATCTACTTTTTGGAAAGAATCATTTGCAGGGATAAATACTAATTTGAATTTCAACACAAGTTATTATCCACAAACAGATGGACAGACTGAATGAAAAAACCAAATCATAGAATATATTCTCTTCATGTACGTAAGAACAAAACCAAGCAAGTGGGAAGACTACCTACACTTGGTAGAATTTTCATATAACAATGGGTACAAAACTTCAGCTAAATTGAGCCCCTTCGAGGTATTGTATGGCATAAAGTGTACGACTCCAATTAGTTGGGATAACCCAGTTGAAAGAATCATGGTTGGACCAACGATGCTCCAATAAATGGAGAGTACGGTAAGAAAGGTACAATAGAGCTTAAAAGAGGCACAAGATAGATAGAAAAGTTATGCGGACTAGAAAAGAAGACACTTGGAGTTTCAAGTGGGAGACCATGTTTTCTTAAAAGTCAAAGCATGAAAGATTTCACTAAATCTAGGGAACTGTGCCAATTTGGCACCTAGGTTTCGTGGGCCCTTCGAGATATTAGCTCAAATTGGACCCATAGCATACCAACTTACACTTCCAACCAATCTAAAAATTCATAATGTATTTCATGTTTCCTTGTTAAAGAATTATGTTCATGAACCTACTCATATGCTTGATTGGAACTTGGTGCAGGTGGAACCAGACGGCAAGTTCCAGATGGAACCTCTACGCATTCTGGACTGGAGAGAAATAGCACTTTGGAACAAATTCGCCACTCAAGTAAAGGTGCAATGGAAGCACTTTAGCCCTGAGGAGAGGAGGCCATTTGGGAGTTGGAGGGATATTTGCGGAAATCTCATCTAACCATGTTCCAAGAAAGGAATGAACATCGATGATAGTGTTTTATTGAAGGGGGAAAGGATGTGACATCCCCAAAAATAAATTATTTTAAGTTGGAAATTTCTTAGGAAATTAATTTCTCTTTTTGGCAAATTCGAAATTGGAAATTTTTTTCCATTTATGGAAATTCTGAATTTTGAATTTGGTTAATTGTAATTAATGATTATGATTGTTGGGAAGAGATATGATTTGACCCAACTAAGTATTTGATTATGACACTTGTATGAAACAAAATATTTTATAATTATTGTTGGAGGACAAATGGAACAACCATGTTGAAATCAACTGACCATGGCTCCATGAGTGGGGAACATGTTGGAACTACCTCAGGGTTGATTGTTACAAGTGGAAAATCTAGAATTTGGCAATGGGAAACCCCTAAAAATTAGGGATTTGGAAAGCTGCAAAAATTCCCAAGAGGGAAAAATACCTAGGCACTTTTTCTTTTGGATAGATAACATATGTGAGGAGGTGGGACACTGCCTAGTATGTTGGGGAAAATTATTGATTTCTTGTTGTTATGAACATTACTTGTTGAGTGTGAGGCAAGGAGAAGATTGTTGAAACTAAAAGGCATTTGTTGAGGAGGAGTTCTAAGTTAGCCATTATGGATTCATGGTCAGGATAGGGGGTGAACATGACAAGTGATTTGGCTACCCTGTTCTAAGGTTGGGAGGAACATGGTTGTTCCTTTTTTCTTTCAGCATACCTGTTACAATATGTTATTATATCCCTTCTCTGTATGAATGTTATATAGTTAAATATCTGATAGAATGCATCTATTAATTCTGAATCGAAGTAATACTATGGATGAAATATCGAATTGAATTCCATTGAACTTTAGAACTGACAAAATGTCTCTAAACTAGTTCTGAATGGATTATCTCTATTGTGTCTTATTGCTAAGTGAATGTTAATTTCTGTGTGATACTAGTTGAAAGAATTGTCTGGCCAAGCTTCTGAAAGTATGGTTATGTGAGTTAGATTACTGCTGTAATGAGATAAAATGTAGGTGAAAAACCTCTTAACTAAATTGCAATCACAGCTTAAGAATTATCTATGTACACAATGTAAATGAAACTTAATAGTGTATCCATGTATACACAAGTGTATGCCTACATTCTTGTCAGTAAATTTATATACAAAAAAACATAGTAATTAATTGAGATTTTTCTTTCATGTACATGCTAAATCGAAACAAGGAGAAACTTTATATATGTATGGAATAGAAAGAAAATATACATTTGTATCCTACTGAAGAAAAGTACAGAGTCATAGTATTCACAAAATATCGAACTAAGGTAAAACAACATTGCAGGCTCATATAGCATAATAGATACCTATATGATACGAATATATATATATATATATATATATATATGTACAACAGTTTTATATTCTAGTTTCCTTTCACTTGAGATTCAATTTCCAAAAGAAAATGTAAACCTTCCGAAAATATATAAGTTCAATCCCATACAGTGTGTGACTGTAAGTTTGGACTGTACAAACAATAGATACCAAAATGCAATATAAGACGACAGTCTAACTATGCCTTAGTATAATTTTTTCTGGAATACATAATGATGGAAAAAAATGAATAGCATGGAAATCCGAGATGAGAAATGAGATCCAAGAAAGTATCAAGACAATATAATACATTTAAGAAGAAGTGGTGACATTTGTTACAGAAGTCTTTCCTTTCATAAACAATATAGGTATAGTCTACTTTAAACAATTTAAGTATAGAAAGGGGCCAGGATGGCGTTAAGATTTGAATAAAATCATTAAAACAATAATTGTATTATTTCAAATAGATAGGAGGAAAGGACCTGAAGCTCCACTTCAAATGATTTATTACATATATCATCCAGACCAGAAAATCAAGAGGACATCCAAGCCTTATATGGTTACTGTGTATTAAATCTAACAGTGGAATACATTACCACAATTTGAGAATTTCTCTTTATGCAGCCACTACAGGAAGTTGAGCGAATCTATACTTAATATCATTAAATCTAGGTTGAAAACCATGGCCTTCATTATTTGAACTCCTGAAGAGTTTACAAAGGGAACTCGAATACATTTCATTTGGGGAGTGTCCATAATTTGAACTATTCCATTACACCAACCCTGAAAAAGAAAACAAGGGAACTTCCATTAGTTCCTACCTAATAGAAATAAGAATTTGTAGCAGAGATCTAGAATTTGATTACCAATGTAATCTATTTAAATAACATTCATTTATAGGTTATACTTAACTCAGGCTTGTAGAGAAGACTGACCCTCCTCTGCACATGCTTGAAGACGTCGTCCACGATCACGAAAGGGGTGGAAGAGGCAAGGTCCACCTGACAGGTACCCTCGCAGTAAAGGGGCCCATCATTAGTGTTGGTACCAATCACATAATCATTGGTTTATGAAATGAAATCAACAGTGCTAATAGTTAACAAATAAATTTTGTAAAACATACTGTGTGAATAGGCCAAGGGCACAATGTTAAAAAATTACACACAGAACAAGAGCTACATGAAAATATTGAGTTTAAACACTTTCCGAACCGATTATGTCTATTACAGAGGCCAATTATAAGTCAACGATAAGTGTAGAGTTAATCTACTATTAAATTCAAATGGAGTAACTTACACACAGACCTCGTAATGATAGAGGAAAACCTAATTATTACAAGAAGCTCCACAAACTCAAACGTATATACCACGAGTATTCTGGGGTAGTGGGATTTTTTAAAACACTGAGAACTACATTTCTTTTAACATACCAGACAAGAAGGAAAAACCTTAAGGAGACATTATCTGCATGAGTAATAGTTAAGGACTTATTGACGACTACAGAAGGAAGGATTCATTCTCTATAAAAAAAGAAGAAGAACTTGCAACGTGAAAAGAAATTAACTCCAGATTAAGACTACGCATAACCTCCCGAAAGGTTTAATATCAAACCTCTACATGTACCAACAGAGAGAACTTAAGAAATAACGACAATCAGGACATGAAACCCTAGGATTGAATTTACCCATAAAACGTTGCAGGTGTAAATTCCCTAAGTCAGGATAAGGAACTTGTATGTTGAGACTTCTCAAGAAGTTAGAGAATAAATCTATAGTAAGCATCTTCTTATTCAGAAATGGGACGCAGTCCAGGAAAGTTACAAAGAAAAATGATAATGGGAGATTTAAGTAAAAACAAGTAAGATTGACATGAGGGTTCACCCACTGTAATAAAGAAACAAACCTCGTTTAATAACCAGAGCACAGTGTTAACAAAAGCTTACCAGGGAGGGTGAATGGCGATGTTGTTCCACCCGATAACTTTTTCCCCAAATCGATAGCCTTGTTCTGTGAGAAAATAATATGTAGAGCCTCCCGAAAGACTGTATAATGAAAACAACAAACACATTAAAACCCTAAGAGGAAGATTAACTACTTAGTTTAAATATTGAAGGTATGAAGGGAGGCCTAGCCATGTGACGAGGGCATATTTGGTGTGACTGGAATGGACGAAGAGCCAGGTGATAGCATCGTAAATCACACACACAGGACTGCCATTAAACAATAGATGTAGAGTCTTAATTCCCTTATGACAGTAGACCACTCTTTCACATCAATAAATGTGTGAAGTAAATGAATACCTCCATGACTCGACGAGTTGGAACTCGTACACTTCAACTACATTGTTACAGTTAGGTTATCGTTTGAGAGAAGGTTCGTTGGAACATCGTTTAGTTAGGTCGAAGTTAACACAAGATGTCATTACTCAAACTTTGTTAAGTAAATGGATTGGAATATCACTAATCATGGATAATTCATAAAGGAATCCATCTATGATCGGGACTATGTATATTGATGCTAAGCGCATATCACTATGCCACTTCTTTTCAACTGTGGGGTATATATCCATCCCCATGACTATATATATATGGTAATTAAATATTCGTTTCAAAGGACAAACTAAATAGTATTGCGCGTAAAACATAGGAATCTCTTGTTTAAAGAGAGACTAGGACTATAAGTCCTAAGTCTCATCTATTGTATATATATGTATGTATATAGGTGAGTAGGTTAGAGACTAAAGGGGAATTACTAGAACCCTTGGTGAATTAGCCGTATAAGTTTCTATCTAAAGTAAGATAGACAGGTATGGAAATGGAATCATGTTGTAGGATGAACTTAAGTTACTTCACCGAAAATTATAACAGGAACAAAGATTTCTTCCCTTTATCGACAAACATATAAAATGAATTTTGACATTAATGCCTCATCGATTTTTTTTTTTATGGAAAAGTTGAGGTACATTACAAGGAAGGTAACCATGACAACAGTCAATCAACGCAAATCGATGACAAACAAAATGCACACAATTTAGGAAACATACACCTTAACGACCCATCATACTAGCACATCATACAATTGGATGCAGCATAAGAAAATCATTTAGACAAAATAAGTATGACTATTCATTCCTCCTACCCTGCAAGGTTAGGACCTCCAGGACACCTAAGCCATGCTCAAGCCCAGGTTCCCATCGATTTTGACCATTTAAGGTCTCAAGTCTGGCGATTTTTCTGAGGAACGAGGAGGTGCATACATCCTTCCTGACACACAGAAGATCACGTCTAGTAAGCTAAAAGACAACATCAATCAATCCAAAGACAACAACTTCGACGACTAGTAACTAGAACCTTCTCTGCGAGTGAGAGACAATCACAATAAATGTTACAAAAACAAGAACAACAATAAATACAACAACATCATCCACATCGGAAGGTGCATGACCCTAAGCCATATTCCATATGCATTTATTGATCAACGCACTCCATGACCCAATCACAAGGCATCACTTCACCACATTGCGACAAGGCGCTAGAAACCCATGCACAAAAAAAATAATTCTAAACCTTCAACCCAACATAAAATCCAAGGAGATTGAAATCCAACTTGTATTGTCATACATTATACGACGTCGATAGACGAAAGTGCTCTAAACAATAAAGAAAACAAAATACAGGGTGACTATATTCGATACAATTAAGTTGGCACAACGACTAGAAGTAAATAATTAGCAATTCATCATCGTAAGGACTCATTCACGACATAACTAATCACTCACCATCTAAAAGTAAAATCATCTAACCTTCTTTAAGAAACATATACTTTCCATTAAAGGGTATATTATTCCAGTAACTAATCTATAAATTTTACTTCTTAGGTTCTAAATTCCTACAAGGAAATCAACTCTTAAAATGTGAGTAAAAATAAGGGGGCCACACATCGGACACCCTTACTCAATGTCATGCAAGGTGCAATATTTATTGACTAATTCACGAGAAAACATAAAATATTCTTCAACAATATTTAGATAATTAACCATTAACACATCATTAGATAAATATCATAACATCACGACCATCATTGAATCATCACCTTTCAAAATAGTTATATCCTAACATCCAAATTAATTTATACTAATGGTCTAGAATGACATTAACAAAATTGTTTTTCTCCCAGCCCATATGTTTTAATTTAAAACTGTAATTAGGATTACCCATTAATATAAATAATTATTTTCAATATCATATAAAATGATTATCAATAGGTTTTACACATAAACACTGATGCTCAGTGACCCATGGGCATTGAATTATCACCTTGACAGTACAATCTTGATTTCTATGATCATGGGTAGCATAACCATATAATTATAAAAGTTAAGGTTTATTTTTGGAAATGCAAATCTGTTACTTCAACATATTTAGGAAATTGGCATTTCATCTATAGGGCATATAACAAATTAGTAGAGAAACCTCCCACGATATAATGCTATCTTGTCCAAGGGGAGTGTTGGAAACCTTTTCAAGGAGTTGTCCTTTTGAGTTATGCTAATTTTTTAGCGAATCATTGTATGTTCATTCTACTAGAATCGTATTCTTTTTAATCTATACTCCCTAGGATAAGATTTGGAGAAATACAGTAAATAGAAATTAGATTCCAAAACAAGCACCAAAGTAACAAAATCATTTTAATCATAGAACATATTAAACCACTAACAGACCAAGATCTGTTGATTTCAGGGTTTCTCGTATAAGTCTGCAGGCAGGCACATTATCCTTTACAAATACCACTGAAAAGTGAATGAAAATATTTCTTCCAAGTATTTAGTAAACAATTTGGAATTTTTGGAAAGCAAAAGAACCAGAAACCTAGACAATATATGAAAAGACTCTGGGTCTATTAATATTGTAGAAATTTAAAACTCAATACTACATTGTGTCTGCTATTTCTTAACACATTTACAGTGCCTACCATGCCATTGTTAGTGACAGAGAGTCCTGGTGTAGATCTTGTGTTGCCATACAGTTCTCCCATGCAATTTTATTTTATTACAGAATTACAATGTTGCGGGAGAAGCTATCATAAATGATGGCTCAATTTTCTCAGACCCGACATCAATCGAGAGAAATTGAGTTTTGTAACGAACCCAACAGGAAGAAAATTTTCCAGGGAAATAAAAATGAAACACAATCCAACAATTCGAATCGAAACACAAACAAAGATCAAAACACAGGAAAGGTTGGGGTCCTGAGAAAGTTCATCATACGAAGTGACCAACCTGGAAGATTCAGGTTCACCAATGACATTTTTAACTTCTGTATATTGCATTTGATGTTTGTGTCAACATCCAGGGATGATATTTTAATGGAACTGAAAAAGCAATGTGGGACAAGAACCTCCATTTTTGCATATGGGAGGCCTTGCCACCGATCAAAAAAACATTTGCAAGGGCCTGGCGCAAGAATACTCAAGAAGAAAAGGAACTAGATCGCTAATTACATAGATTGTATATCAATTTGTTTTTAACAACTTCAACCAGTTGTTCCAAGAACGATAAGATAACAGGTTAAGGTTGATATCAATGAGGAATCCAATGAGGTTAAGGCACTCTAGTAACAGGAATCCTATCAAATCTGTAGCTTAAGGTAAAACTTTTAGCCGAGCATGAAATAGTGAATGTCTTAGGTGTTGAAGATGAACAAGGAACCTAGTTACCATAGAATTGGTGTAGGGTGCTATTTGGTTTCTTTAAAAATACAACTAAAACATTTAGAAACAAATAATATGACATTTTTGGAAGAAAACAACCTTTCAGGATTTACCAACTATGGTGCAAGAATATTGTATCATAAACATCAATCAATATTCATATACATTTAATTACAACCAATATACAAAGGAAATTACACACGCATACCGTAATCGAAGGCGTAAAGCTTGATTTGATGTCCCACATGTGTGCTCCATCCAGCTCCTGCTTGTCGACCGATAAGACCTCACCGGTACCTCCCATCCAACGCTAAGGGTACTTTTCTTCCCCCTGAGCCCCCCGATCTGCAAAGGGGCCATGCACACAATACTAGAGAATGTTATCTCCCATCTCACCTCGCAAGGTCGAGCTACCACTCGTTATTTGAGTTGGGTATCCCAACTCCCACAAGAGAAATTCAGTCAAGATAGAATTCTTACAGTGTAACCTTACGCAAAGCAAACATGATCCATACTCCTCCTCGGCCATCATTTTTATATATTTTTAAAGTGATTAGTTTCCCAAACCCTCATTATATTCCTTTTTCATTTATTTAATTAGGAAAAACATCCCCCATACACATGTCGCTAGATCCCCTAGTTGCACTATAAAATCAATTTATTAATTAATTAAATTTTTCTATTTCCCTCACCCACTTAAAAGCATTCCTAAAAATGCTCCTCGATGTCCCATTATTCCCTTACAATTCTCCAATGAATTATGCCTTACTTACATCCTAGATGAGTTCATAAATAGAAAGTTCCAAGGCTAGATTCCTTACTAAGTTAGACATTCTCCTTTTTCTTTAAGTTTCCCCTTTTATTTAAGTTTCTCTTTTTCTTTAAGTTTCCCCCTTTTTAACTAAGTTCAAAATTAGCAAGTTTAGACAAAAAACCATTTACCCCCTTTTAATAAATAAACCTTGATTAAAATTTTTACTTTAATTAATAAAGCTTGAATTTTATTTACCCCCTTCTTGTTATATGTCTAA
>CBVK0100964526.1:0-10258 GCA_900067695.1 Picea abies | reverse complement strand
GTGGAAAAATATTTATTTTTGTCTCTGGATTTATCAATCAGGGAAAGTGAGTCTGCATGGGGGAATGGAATAAGTCCCTCTCTGCAAGATTGCATAGGGTGAGGCAAATCTTTCTTTAACAGATGCCCCCTAATGGGTGAGGTCAGAGGAGAATCTACGATGGTCGAAATACATTATAAATAACCCAGAATTGGAGTGGTAGAGAACCAATTGGACGAACTCAATTGCTCATTACATTTTGTACTGACTTTGCATACATGGCTACCAAAAATACACTGCATACCCATGTGAAAATATACCAAACAAGTGTTTGTGGCCATGAATAGGAAAATACAAATGTGGTTACATGCCAAAGGTTGTCATAGTCATGAACAAGGCCCAATAGAACCAGTCTCAAAAAAATCAAGTTGAGGATATATGTATACCATGGAGTACAATTTGATCTCCCATGATCACTGAAGTCGTATAGGTATTGTTCCAAATGAAAAGGAAGCAACAACTCAGGAAAGTTGCGACCACATAGTGATGTCTTCAAGTCTTCTACACAATCTACCAAAGGTGCAATTCTACATCATGTGAATAAAAGAGTTGAGGTCAAACACAATGAGACATCGTTTGATTACCGGTCATTGAGGTATATCGTTAACAAACGCGAGACAACCTACCGATAATGAAAGTAGGTATCAAGGCACCGAGAACATTCTTACAAGTGTGAATAAAGGAGTTGGTGTTGAACACGTGAAGAATCCATCGATCATGAGACATTGATGTATAACGAACTGTCGATATCGAGAGAGCCTACCACTAATGATTGCAAGCCTCAAGGTACTCATAAGACTCTAGGCCTCGTTTCCATAATAAATGGGTTGATGTCGACGGAAAGAGACCCGCTAAAAGGAGAGCATTAATGCATTTCTCATCAATCAGCACGAGATACAAAGTAGGAGCTTCATGATTTGGTGGAAATCAAACGAAGAACAATTTCACGAACCAACGACCCTGTGCATATTTCGTGTGTGCCAAGTGCAAGCGGTACATGAAAAAGACCCTCTGAATAGAATCCAATGATGAAAAACTATTGACAAAGGCGAGAAAACCACCAATAAGGCTAATGGCATCCAAGACATTTCACAAATCCCAATGTGTGAATAGATGTCTTGCCGTCAAACACAAGGGAAACCACCCAGTTAGCAACCAATGATGAAATGTTGATTGTTGGGTTTAAGGTTACCTACCAATGATGAAAGTAAGGCCAGGGTGCATGATATGACTAAAGTATCATGTGATTCTGAGACAAACTGAGGGTATGGCCGACATGCAAAGTCAAGAGTTCTAAGGGCTGAACATTGTGTTCAAACTTAAATGATAAAGGGATGCAAACTCAATATGAAGTGAATAATTTCTCTAGAGTAACTTTTCTCTCAAAGTTGAATTCTCTCTCCTTTTCCATAGCTCATAATTGGCTTCTTTATAGCCTTCAAAATGCAATTGAAGGGTCGAGTTGGAACATTTCTAGTATATGGAAGTCCAAGGATCAGAGATCTCCTATCGTGATATGGAAACCCGACATTTAATTTCGATTTTATAGCACAAATCTCGATGTACGCAGGATGTAGTGGAGTATCCAGTGTATACGCTTGTTGTATAGCTTGCAAGGTGCGTACAAGTGGAAAAATATTTATTTTTGTCTCTGGATTTATCAATCAGGGAAAGTAAGTCTAGATGGGGGAATGGAATAAGGCCCTCTCTGCAAGATTGCATAAGGTGAGGCAAATCTTTCTTTAACAGCTACAGATGGAAACAGACACAAACTTGGGGGATAAGTATCCACAAGAGAGGGAAGGAGTCCAAGGGGGAGAGTTACCCATATCTATTAAACCAAGACCCATTTTCTATTTTCCTCTAAATTATCCTTGCCATGAACCTTCCATTAGTTGTTGAGTGTTCTAAATCCCAATCATTGAATTAATGTAAGAAGGTTGGTGTGAGAGTCATTTTCCATAGTTATTGAGAGCATGGGGGTTGAGTACAATCAACTTGGAGAAGAGTGTAAGTCAAGTAAGTAAGAGAAACATAGAAAATTTGTATGGGTAGGAGACTCGATTTTGGTATATTCACATGTTTGCATAAAGAGCGGTTTCAAATGGAATTTTTTGGGGGCGGCAAGCAAGAGTATTCTGAGCATGAGAGCTTGAAGGCAGTTGTGTGGATATGTTGGCTACTATTTTGGAACTACAATTTCATGGAGAAGAGGTCGTGTGGCCTGGAAGTTTTGAGCTACTCAAAGTTCATCTAAGCCAGCGTTTTGGCTACTGGGAGAATTCTTGTTGCAGCTATAGAATTCTTGAAGTCCCAGCAAATTGATTTCTTATCTATTTTGTGTTGAAATCCCTAGAGGGGAGTGGAAAGGACTAAGGGACTGTGAGCAATGAAGGGTAATTCCATCCCTTGGGTTGTGTAGGTTGAGGGAAAGTTTGATGGTGGAATGGAATTTACTAATAGTTTGACTACTAAAAGGGGGACATTAGCCAGCCTTAGGTACCTCCATCTTTTGTGGATTCATAGCCCCAACTTGGGGGTGTCTTGTTGTTGAGAACTGGAACAACAAGGCTATGGTTGGGAGGAATGTTTGTCCTTTGCAACAGGTTGCACATTTCATTAAGATAAGTATTCTTATGTGTTTTGGTTGTCCATGTTAATTGTTGATATAAGTTATGTGCAATTTACTCAGAGTTATATTTGGTTATTGTTGCTTACTAAAAATAGGAAAATGTATTAATGTCTCGATTTCATGGTTGAATGTTGTTTTATGTAAACAACTGTTGTTTTTCATAGTAAGAGTAATTGTATTTTTTTTTATAGAACATGGACAGTCGAGTGAACATGTATTTCATGATGTAAGTTAATTTATGCATTTTATATTGGTATCAAAAATTTTATTGGGTCATTTTAGGAGTGATGTGACTCAGTTGGCACTGGGTACATTACAAATGGCTTGTCTCCTTTTACTATAAGCAATTATATCAATATTAACCACTTCCTCTAATGGGTATAGTATGTGTTGATCACCCCATGATAATATGTTTTCCATGGTGTTGGGTGTGATAACCTACTCCATTGCAACCTCCTTTCCCTTGTCTATACCTGTCTTGAGATTTACCAAATCTTCTATTGTCAAATTAATAAAACTATTAGAAGGAGGTGAAGTATGCTACTATGTTTGTTGAGATGGTTGTTCTTTATTTTGATCAAGAGGTTATTTCTCTTGTGTATCATCTATATTTCCTATTCCTATAGGCTCTCCTTGATCTTCCCTAGATCTTCCTTTTCCTAATCAAGCCTGTATTGTTTTTCATTTTTCTTAGCTTCTTCTACCAACATAGCTTTTATTCCGCTTCATAAATCTCTTTTTCTTGTCTCTTAGCTTCTTCTTTTTTATTTTGTTATCCTTCTTTTCTCATCCTCTTTGCTTCATCTTGTAATTTATGTTACAATTCTTTCTTAGCCTTTTCAACTTCAGTCATTAGTCTTTCTTCCTCCTCTTTTTTCTCTTTTCTTCTTCTTCAAATTTATTCTATGGTCTTCTTGTTGTTTAAGTATATCCTCTTTAGCGTTGTTCTTTTCATATTCATCCCTTTTGATCATTCTTTTTTCTTCAGCTAACTATTGTTTTATTCTTTTCATATGATCCTCTCAGGACATGCATCAAAAAGAAGAAAAATCTTTTGATTTAAGCCTTAATTGAACCTCCTCTCAATAAACAACATTTTCATAAGGCATCTCATGGTCCCACTATTCATGTGCATATGGCCAAGTGATGGAGACCATTACACTATGTTTGGATACAAGGCCCAAGGGGTCATGCCTTTTAAATTGACCTTGAGGAAACCTAGATTTCATCATAGCATTGGCTTCTTGCCTTGCTTGCTTTGAATTCAGGAAACCATAATGGTCAAGATACATATTATATGGGATAAATGTCTTCTTTCTTTCATCTTAAACTAATGATGCATTAAATCGTTGAAGAAGTTCTTGGGAGGATATTTCACCTAATATCATTCTAGTAAGTAAAAATTTAGGAAGAAAATGTGGAAGAGTTGTTACACCATAGATCCTTAAATAAGTGTAGCTCTCTTGTATATACCAACTCTCTATTATTTTAATCAAACTCATTGCCTCCTTACTAATCCTAGTGAATTCTTTATAGAATATGAGATTGTGTAATGGTGCAAGAAAGTGATCATGTGACTAGGCATAATTTCTTTTGAACTTATTTTCCCACGTTGCCTAGCAATAGACATGCATAGGTCTCTCTGATATATGTCAGTTCTAGATCAAAATAGAAAAAGGGTTGGTAGCACAAATACTATCCATAATGTAAGAGGTCATTAGAAAGCAAGCACAACCCCAATTTTATCTTTGGCCTTTTGTACATTTTCAGTTATGTTTAAATAATGAGAGAGTATTGTAGCTTAAAAATGCTACCTATGGTTATGATAGTATAAACTAAGGGAACCCATGCATCCTTAAAAAGTACGCAGCTTCGCTCTCCATAAATCCTGCAAATGAGAGACATTGCATATATTTAAGGGTCCCTTGGTTTTATCATGGTCTATATTCCATTTGTTTTTCCAAATAACATTTTATCCTCAACCCACCAACTACTTTGGATTCTATTAATATCATGCTTGTGCCTATGGAATTATTCATCAAACCCTATAATCATGTATTTCTTAGACTCATTAAGTCTATACTACTTCTCAATATCTGAGGCTTGATAGGAGCCAATGTATTTCCCTTCATCATTAACAATAGTTATTGTTCCAATGTTTTTGTGAGTTATGATCCATTCAACTTCCTCAGAACATGGAATGATAGGAGTCTTGAGTGAAATAGAGTGTAGGCGGGATCTCCTGATGTTGATAAAAATAAATCATCTGCATTTCTCATATTTGGGTCATTGGCATGAACCACATTAGGGTAATCCTCCTTTGTAATCCTTTTGTATATTTCTCCCAAGTTGGGGAAAGGAATTTATGTATTGATTTGTGCTTTTGTATCCGTATAGATAGGTAGTATTGGTTCAACATCAAGTTTGTATAATTGAATAATAGGGAATTGTTCTAGATTAACTTCCACGTCCCTCTAAACATGCTCAGTGGCTTCAATGGGAGGTTTTTTCCCTTTTGGTGACCTCTTTGGTGTTCTATAAAAAAAAATTTGGGATGTATGTTATCTAAAGAATTAAAAATGAGAATGAGATTACAAATCTTCCAAAATGCTGTACATATTCTACAATTTCTAAATCCATTTTGCAATTTTGACAAAAAGAGCAATTATGATTTTTAAACAAAAAAGCATGTTCTTTTAGTTTTTATAAACGCATCTAAAGAGATTTCGATGATTTTACTAAAAAAAATCTTGAAATAGGGAGTTTTTCAAGAATTACCTTGTGGATTTGAGTAAAATAATTCTAGACTTGAAAAACCAACTAGTAATAAAAGCTTTACAATTCTGCAAACATTTATGGTGACACAATATGTTTGAGGGCTATCAAAGTGATGTTCCTATTTTTCATCGAGTTTGTATCTACACTTTAATCCTTATCAAATCTTGTAAAATGAGTGATGCATCGGCATTGTTAAATTCTTAGATCTGAGAGAGTATCAAAAACTACCTCTTAGAAAATTTAAAAACCATAGCATTGCAACTTTTCTCGATAATTATGCAATGTAGAAAGTTGGATGGTATCTCTCATGATTGGAGCACACTCCACCCTTTGCGTTATTAGTCATTCAAAAGTTTATTTTCATTCCAACTTGGAAAAGTTCAAAATTGTAGCAAAACACATTGGAGAGTTTTTTTACTTCTCATTAGAGAAATATTTTACTTTGAATGAATAGGAGCAAAGTTTGATTTCATTCCAATGAGCTTGCTTATCAGAGCAATTTCAAACTTTTGAATCGATTAACTTTTAAAATTTTATCGGAGAGATAAGTTTCAACTTTCAATCGGAGCACATTTAAACTTTTAATATGATAAAGTTTAAGTTGCACTCTCATGATCAATGGCAACTTTAACTTTTGAAACAAAGTGTGTTGGTGAAAATTTTAAATTTTCTTCATAATGTGATGAGAGTAAATTTAGCTTTTCATGAATGAAAGTTCTAAGTGACCTTCGATACCAAAGAAAAATTTAGATTTTCATTAGAGCGCAAAGTGAACTTGTTACTCTGATGAGAACTTCAAAGACTTAGTTGATGAACTTTTAAATTAGACTTTTTTGGGGGTTTTTATGGAAAAGAAGTTAGGCAAAATGAAAACTTTTGATTCATGAAACTTCATCAAAAAGTGAATATTGGAATAAGAAGAAAACAAAACTTCAAGAAAAGTATCGAGCGATATCCAAAATTTACGCAAAATTTTAGGGTGTGTTGAGGTCTCAACAAATGGAGATTCACTGGGCAAATCCATTTTCTCTACATACATACCCTCATGTAGAAACAAATTCAATTTCAAGTGAAGTATGAGTTAGAGGCAAACTTAGAAACAAAATTTATTCATAACTTCTTTTCAAATCAACCTTAGAGTGGTTCTTTAACGTATTAAAAATTACTTAGTCATTTAACCAATAAGAATAGGAAGACTTTGATTAAAACACAACTTAAGCTCAAATGGGGAGAATAAATATTGACTAATATTTCACTGTTTGGGGAGATCTGTAAGTTACCTTATCATTCTGCTAGTGTTGGTCCATTTCCTGTGAGCATCCATAGCCCGGACGGAGTCACCCTAATAGCATATACCTTTCTTTGCTACTAGCGAGTGTCTATAACCCCGGTAAATTAGATTTCCCTTGAATATTTTTATTTTTTTAATGAATTCTTTCAAATATTAATTTCTTGGTACTTCTATCAAACAAATCATATTGTACAATCAAAGATTCTTCTTCAAAGAATATACGTTCCTATGTTTCCAATTCGGCTACAACCTCCCCACTTTCTTGAAGTCTTTTATCTTCATCAAGAAATTCTATATCTTCAATGTTGGCATCCAAATCCATGTCCTCAAGAACTGTAAATTCTAACCTTGTACAATATCTACTGCAAATTGATATTCAGAAAAGAACAAAAAAGATGCAATGGCAAATACAGACATTACACAGAGATTTTTCACCTGGAAACCCAAACTGGCAAAGAATATAACACATACCCAACAAGAACAACTTTGTCTTTAGGTGTGACCTCTTCTACTTCTTGCTGATCGATTTGTCTTTTTATTTTACTTGTTACAGGAAGTTTGTGAGGTCGTCCAAATTTCCCTTGGGAGGGTTTTGATCTCCTCCATCATCAGAATCATTGACTGGAGACTTTTTTTGTTCTTATGTTGTTGACTGAGAATTTTGTTTTTGTGGGTTTCTTCTCTATGAAACATTAGGAGAATGATTACTCCTTTCATTATTAACTCTTCCCCTTTGTCTATGTTGGTATGTAGTGTTGATGACAATCTCGATGTCCTCTGGTTTCTTTTCAACAACACTGCTTGAGGGTCATGGTTGTCACCTTCCTCCTCTCCAAATAAAAATGAATTAGCAAGTGAAAAACTAAAACCGATAGATGCCATATGATCCATAAACAAGTGATTGGGGTTGAACCCTTTGATTTCATCAGCAAACTTTAAATTATATTGGTCAAAATGCACTACAAATTCATCAATATTTGAAATACTTCTCAACAAAATTTCCCCAATTCTCCAAGGCAAAGGAATGAATTGCTATTTTATTTTTTGATGAAAGAAGTAAAGCCAAGCTCTGTATTGTTTATAAAAGTCCACAAAAAACATATTGTCAGATACATAATACGAGAGATACAATTATGTTTCTCAAGATCAGTAAACTCTGATAACACTATAATGGTCCATGGCTTCAATGCTCTCATTTTTGTCCAGGAAAGTCGCTCCTTCCAAAGACAATCTTGAAATTTCCCGGCCAAAGACAAGTTTCTTAAAGGAACAAACAAATGTGTTATGAACTTCATAAAAATGATATGTATCCTTCTATTTTCATAAGGATGGGTACCACATGTGTACTGAGTTAATTTTACAATTAACTTGTCTTCCAAAATTCAAACCCTTGAAAACATGACAGTATGTGATAGAAAAGATTAAGTATGAAGACATATAAAATTTCTTATTCTTTTTTATGAAGACAGAAATGATTTTTTCCCAGTAAAAAATCACTTTTTCATGAACTGTAAAATTTAAAATGTACAAATCCAGTCAAGGAATGGTGGTTGTAGACTCTTGGCTCGCTACTCTAGGGAAAATCCATGTTATTTCTCGATAAAGGTTTTTTAACAAACTGACCTGGATATTAGATAAGTCTTTTGGGATCTTTGTTGGGTCCTCAAGATATTCCTACAAAAGATCTAGTCCATTATTCGTTTCTTTCATGAAATTTTTGGCTTCATCTCCTTTGAATGTAATTGTTGGCTCTGGGAGTTTCAACATATTCTTAAATTTGATGGTGCTAGAGAAATGGGAGATTCTCCTTGAAGTTGAATTATCCTCCTATCTTTATCGTATTTATCCATGCACCAGGAAACTATTTCTTTGGAGTTGAAAACTTCAGGTACACAACCTGCTAAGGTAATCCCTGATGTCCAAGCTTTGTTCACATGTAATTCTTGTAGTGGTAGTGATCAATAATACTAGTATGATCTTGACCACCGGAATCTATGATCCTCCCTCCCAAATGAGTTTGGAGTATCCCTACATAATTTTTCTCTTCTTCTCGTTGTTATACTTGATGAAGTTGGTGGACTAATATACAACCACTTTAGAACGTTAATGTCAAAGTAAACCCTTTTACCATAATATAACTTGAAGTCTTCTTTCAAAGGAAAGATTGATGTGAATTGGATTTGAATTGATGGAGAATGGCCTCAAGAAGTTTTTCATTAATAACGACCTTTTAATATTTTAATCACTTATTATTTTTCGTAAGATTAGCATTAAATGTACTTTGGGGCAAGTGATAATATAAGACACGCATTACCACGGATTAACTAAGGATCATGTGTGTCTCAAGAGATGTTATAATGAAAGTAAAACCCACAGGTCCGCAAACCCGCAGTGAAAACTCAAGAAATGACTAAGTATGAGACAGCACCAGTCGGATGTGAGGGGAAAAGAGTTTTAAAGAGATATGACCCACGAACCCATGTTGAAATCAAAAATTGACTAAGTATTGAGATATTGATAGATAGAAAAAGGCTTGAGAAAATGAATAAGTAACATAAATCGGTCGGTCGGACCTATCGTGGTGAAAACGAAATGAATCGGGTGAGTGACTCATACCCATGACAAACATTTGAAAAATATTCTAAGTATGGTACAAGATGAGGATCACAGAACATGGTGGTGCATTTTGGTAACGGTGGAGCTTCGGACTTGAATGTAAAGAAATGACAAACCCACGAGAAGCACAAAAATATTATGATTATTGGTGCAAAATGGATATGGAAGAACATGGCGGTGCATCTTGGAGGTGGCTTAAGTTTGTAACAAGAAAAAAAATAACTTATGAACACGTGATCAAGTGAAAAAATTATAATTGTTGAAATGTACAAGAGAAAGAATTTAGGAAAGACTTAACACATATATGGGTCAACAAGAGAGAGAGAGAGAGAGAGAGAGAGAGAGAGAGAGAGAGAACAAATACCAGTTAATAATAATAGTCTACAACAATGAGTTGCTTATTCTTGCATCCTTCCAATACATCAATGAATAGCAAGAATAGTCTATGTAAAATCAATACATCAATGAATAACAAGAATAGTCTACATCAAATTCAAAGTACAACAGAAATCTCCAACAACAATTTTGGCTAGTGATGGCTTCTTTCATTAAGAAATAAAAGAAGAGACAGCGATGGTTTCTCCTTAGAGTAAAAGTCTCTAGTTTCCCAAGAGGAAAAAATCCCCCTTACAATTTTTTTTCTAGTATTTATATATCTTAGAAAAATAATTTCTTCTTGATCTCCCTAACTAATGGGAAGTTTCAAATTTTTCTTTATGTGGCCACCTCCTTTTAATTGATATTACATAGTATTTAATTTTTTGAGGTCACTCCCTTTTACATTGGTCTTTTGTATAAGGGTATTTATGTTCAATTTAAATATCTCCTTTGCATTTTCAAATATACCCATTCTTTACCTGTTAAGCCCTAATATTGGCTCATTACCACTTAATTGGGGCATA